>QTSX02002988.1:0-215977 GCA_014839935.2 Entomophthora muscae | reverse complement strand
AGTTTTCAGAGTCAGGATAGCCCTTCCATGACACCAAATATTCCAGGCAATGTCAATTCTTACATGTAGCCAGAATACAATTTAGCTCATACTCAGGTTCTCTTTCTACAATAATGGGTTGGGAAGAAGGAGTTTCTGTACCCTTAAAGGGGAGTAAGAAGGCATTAATGGAAGGTGTGGAGAATCTTGAAAGCTGGGGGTAAATCCAGTTGATATGCAGAGGGACCAATTTGACGTTCAACCTTGAAGGGACCAACTTGCTTGGGACCCAATTTAGGAGGAACCTTCCCGTTTATATTGCTAGCATCAACCATGACTAGATCACCTGGCCTGTAGGTTGGACCTTCCTGGCGCTTACAATCTGTGTATTCCTTGCAGTCACAGTGGTGGTAAGAGTAACCTGAAGCTCCCAATGAACCTGCTTCAATGCAGTGGCTTGATCAGTTGCAGCTTCCACATTACTAACCAACTGGGGGCCCATGTTGGAAGAGGGATTGTAACCCACGTTGGCATAGAATGGCAAAACCTGAGTTGACGTGTGCGGGGCGTTATTATATGTGAACTCTGCCATGGGTAGGTTATCACACCAGTCCTTTTGCCGCGCATTAGTGTAGCAGCGTAGGTAGACCTCCAAACTTTGGTTTAACCTCTCCGTTTGTTCATCAGATTGGGTGTCAGGATTGACAATTCATTACCCCTGGAAACCCAGGCCCCAGGGAGAGGATTCAAACCCTGACCCTAGATTCCCTCAGGCCGCTGGCCCCATGGACCAAGAGCCCGCCTGCCCGCGTTTTTCTGAGATTAAGCCCCCGCAAGCTGAACCCCCTGCTAAGTCCTGAAGCCAGAATACCAGCACAGGCCCAATTGGTGGAAGGAGGAGTTATAAATTCTTGGAGGCGGAGGAGGTGCCTCTGTGAATTTCATGAGCTTGAAGTCCTCTCAAGTAATCAATCAAACCCAACTGCCAAAGATAAACCTGGGCTTTGGGCCCAACCCCGTGACCACAACCCCCAAATCAAGAAAATCAAGTGACCAATTTGGACGTTCTGACCAATGAGAGAACACCCAGCCAAGATCCCAATTTGCCGCTCCTGCACCGGCCTCCTGGCCACCCCCGCACCTCAATATTTTGATGAATCCCTTATGGAAAATACTAAGTTTGGAGGCAAGATGCTATATATGCCTATAGATTCTGCGCTTAAACCTTATCACCATTTTTGAATAAAGTTTATGTTATTTTGGCTCACGCAGCTATTGCCTTATCTTGTATTTTTTTTTTACCAATTCAGTTCAAGATCCCCCAGCCCTCCTGCCCCTCTGCCTGCAGTCTTCTGTCCTCCTGGTGTACCATTTGGAATCATCCATTTTACCAACTACCCTCTGAAACCCAAATACAAGGACTACGCCCCCAGAAAAGATACTTAAACTCAATCCTTTGGCCTGCATACAATCTCCAGTTAGATACAACCGTCAAGGCCCGTGAATAATCTAACACCTAAGTTGTCAGAGGGAAATTCAAATATCTCCTGGCTTACATCATACTCATGGAACTGCCTGTGACCCCAAACCCTATGCCCGCTTCCTCACCCAATCTCCCAACCGACTATACTGGTAAGCTGTTTGGGATTGTGTACATCACCCTCATAGGGGTGATAGACACTATAATCCCCCGGCCGCTGGCCGGGTCCTGGGTGGGAAAGTCTGTCTCCTACCTTTTTAAGTTACTCCCCTCTTGTGGTGGGCATTGCCTGCAAAAAACCTGGCCTGGCCTGTGTTATCCTTGAAAACAATGGGCCGGCCGCCCAAGACAAGATCCCTGACATTTGGGGTGGAAAGCCGTGGAACGGCATAATTTGATACCCAGAATTCCATTAAAAGCTTCCCAGAACTTGGCAATGAATTGGGGCCCACAGTCACTCACAATCTCCATTGGGATGACATGCAAGGAGAAGATTCTATTCATAAACAACCAAGCTGTTTCCACCAAAGTAATTGTGGTTGAGCAGGGAACAAAGTGTGCCATTTTTTTTGAAGCAATCAACCACCACCATGATTGCATTAGACCAGTTAGAATTCAAATGTTATCTGATAAAGTCTAGCAACACCAACGTCCAGGGCCTGCAGCTGGTTGTAAAGGAACCAAAAAATCAGTTGTCTTGTTCCTGCTTGCCTTGGAGCAAAAACATACCAAACAATCTAAAAAAAGCCACCACCTGCACTGTAAACCTTTCCAAGAAAATTGTTGGCAAATTAACACCACTGTTTTGTTTTTCCCTGGGTGACCTGCTGTGGCACAGGTGTGATAGGCCTCCATGATTTTGTCTCAAATAGTTCCCTCTGGGACCCACAATCAACCTTGATGATAGAGAATTGGTCCTATCTTGTGATAACCCTGAGGCTGACCAACTGGATGTGCACATGCTAGTTCCAATAACCTATCATAACCTTTGGACAGAGGCTGCAAGAACTTAACCTTGGAATATAAGTCTAAGCCTGCGCCCTTGGTTAAGGACATGGTAACAAGCGTAGCTGGCAGAGTTAACACAAAAGAAACCACAGCCTTGTTTGGAATTATTGTGTGTGTGTTAAACTAAGCGTCCATGCCAGCATCCAGGAGATGGGATGGATTTCTTCTCAATGCATCTGCCAGGTGATTATCAGATCCATTAATAAACTTGTAACAGAACTTGTATCTTGTCAAATCTCCATGCCATCTGGATTGGTGACCTGAAAAAACCCTGGGCTGACAATAGTACAGAAGAGCTTTATGATTAGTTCTCACTACAAAAGGATGACATGTCAACATGAGATGGTGATGCCAATGTTTCAGATATTCCACAACTGCCAACAATTCCTTGTTTTAGATCATGTAATTGCGTTCACAAGCCTCCATCTTCCGGGAGAAATACCCTACAGGTCTCTCAATCCTGCTGCTAGCTGTCTGCAACAGCACACCAGCCACAGCATATTTAGAGGCATCTGTGGAAATCACAAAACAGCAGCTCAGGATCCACATGTTGTAACACTGGGGAGGACAACAAAAGAGTCTTGACTGCTGCAGCAACGCTTCTGTGCACTCAGGCGCCCAGACCAAATTTGTCTTCCCACTAGCTGAATATAAAGGGGCAGCCACTTCTGAAAAGTGAGGAGTGAATTTCTTCAAGAACATACAGGTACCCAAGAAAAAACTACGCATTTGGGATACTGTCACAGGTGTAGCATACTCTCAAACCACAGCTTCCTTGTCAGGAGCAATGGTGTGGCCATCCTCAAAGATAATATTACCCAGAAAGGTAACCTTACATTTAAAGAATTCACATTTACTCCTTTTTAACGGTCAAATTTTCCTGGAGAATACGCTCTACAACTGCTGAAAGATGGGCCTTATGCAACTCCTCATCTGGATAAAACACTAAGATGTTGTCCATGTATGCAATGGCACATACACCCAGGAGATCCCCCAGGACCAAATCAAGTAACCACTGAAAGCAAGCCAGAGCATTCTTCAATCCAAAAGGCATATTACGGAACTGGAAGAAACCCTTCTTGGTTCTAAATTCTGTCAACCATTCCATTCCCTCTGCAATCCTAATCTGGTTAAACACGTTCAACAGATAAAGCTTCAATAACACTCTTTTGTCTTCTCAACACACTGAGAAATTTGTGCCTCAAGAGGTAAGGGATAGGGATCAGGAATTGTAATGTTGTTCAAATTCTCCATAATCAACACAAGGGCAAAGAGACCATCCAATTTTTGAACAAACAACAATGGAGAGCATGACATTGCCAAACCTTTCTTAAAGGTGTATCCTTTTGTCAACATGTCCCAAGTCCACTCCTCCAAACATGCACCCTCCTTCAAAGTCAAAGGGTAAATAGGAGATGCAATACAAATCAGATCAACAGTAACCTTAAAGTCAAAGTCAAACAGAGTATTCTTGGGAGGACTGCGCCCCTAGTGGCGTCAAATGCTGCAGACCAGGGTTGAAGGCATACTGGTAGATACAAACTCACAGGTGTGGGAGCAGGAGCTGACTGGATTATCTGGGAAAACTGGTCTAATTCAGACATATCCAACAACAGAAATACAAATGGTTATGCCCAAAAAATGGTCTTTACTTCACTCATTTTTATTTAGCAGGGTCAATGCATTATGGTCTTGCCACCAGCCCACTTCTAAAATAATCAGATACATAAGGGTAGAGCAAATAGAGAACCTTGCAGTAAAAGATTGACCTGCAACTACAAATGTCACTGGCTTATTGAGCTGGAAAGAGGGGGGAACATTTGATAGTTTCCACCCCTAACCAGCATTCCAGGATGATACTTAAGTTGCAGCAAATCTGCAGTCTCAGCACTCATGAAATTCTCAGAAGCACCTGTATCCAACAGAATGGCTGGCTGATAGATAGTTTGACTGTTATCTATACTACCATAAAAAACAAAGTAACCAGAAGTAGATTTATTTGCTGTGAATGTTGCCACTTCAGCAGGATCTTGTTTCTCTTTGGTGGTACAGACAGCAGCTAAGGAGGCAGGGTGCTCCTGAAAAAAACGTTTGATCATTTCTTGGACAGCATCAAGAAGAACAGATGATCACAATCAATAAGAACAAGAGGCAACTCCTCGGGCTCAACTACCAAAGACTTTGCAGGTACAGCATGTTGAAGCATAGCCAATGAACTTTTGGGAACAACCTCTGCCGGTGCTTTGTTCACCTCAGCAGGTTTGTTCAAGATAGCCAATTGTGACTGAGAAGATGCACAGGGAGAACAATCTCAATGGTAGATCAAGCCACCACAGAACAAGTACCCAAAAACCAAGAACATGTGGCAGGGTTGGCTTCAATTTCCAGAGCACCTTGTTTGGGAGTTGACAGATTTGAGACCAGAGAAAGAATTTGGCTTACCAGGGCCTCAGTTGGGGTTTCCAGGGAATCCCAAACTGCCAGATCCTGGGCAGTCTGGTCAACTGCTAACCACAATGCTGAGAGTTTATTCACCTTGGGAACATTGATAGTACAGTAGTAGGCTAGAAACTGAGGAAGGAGATACCAAGAGCGGAGTAGTACCCTTTTGGAATGCGTAAAACTTACAAGATACTTTGAGCTCCTCAATAGATACACACACTATTTTTTAACAAAGGGTACAAAGATGCACTTTCAGTTAAAAGACGTGGATTGCGCTCCACCGTGGACAACAACCATTCACAAGCATCCTCAAAAACTTTTGTCATTATGTGGTAAACTTAGAATTTATGACTAAGGCTCAAGCTGGAATAGAATGATAAAGCAGACAAAACTTCACGCAAAATTTCATCAGTAGGTGGAGCAGGAAAATAATCCAGACACCAAAATGACATGACACGAGCGAAAATGGGAAACAGGTGGTTCAGTCTCAACAACATTTACTGGAGATGGAAACCACAAATTAAAAGAAAAGGCCAAACTGAAAACTCAGAAAGGAACTGATACAAAAAACATGGTAAATGCAGATATCTCAACAGAACAGGAGAAAAGAAACACAAACTCTTGACAAACTGCTTCCAAAAACTCAGATGTAGAAGAGTTGAGTAATGTGACAGAAATCACAGGATAGTAGGAAGCTGTCTCTAAGTGGTGGGGAATCCCCACCCAAATCCACATATAGTTAATGATTAATCACCAGCGCAGCTTCAGATACTGTTTTGTAAAATTTCCAAATGAGATACTAGGATCAAGTAAAATAATTAATCCCAACCAGAGTAGCCCAAGATAAATAGCCTGGGAAAGCATCAGAGTGTCTTCAGAATAAAATTCAGGGCATTGAGATACAACAAGATTTTCAGCTTCAAAGACGGGTGGAACAACTCCAAGATTGGTAGGCATTGAATTAACATTGGGCAGTGTTGACAACAAAGTACCAACAGCCGGGCCCCATCTGCCAGTAATGATTCTGCTGAGGATAAGATTGTAGGGGATGTAACACAACAACCCAACTACTGGATGTATTTATTAAAATAAATTTAGATCAAGGGATAAGTGATTTTTATTGAGTAAATTTTGGGAGGACTCACCTCTTAAGAGTTGAAACAGTGAAAATTATTCAATATATATCAAAAATTGACTAAGCAATACCATCTGGATCCTGGGCTTCAATTCCTTCTACATTGTCAAGTAAGTACTTAGTCCAGGTTGCAAAGAACCCTTGTTTGACCAACTTCTGATGACCATGCTGATAAATAAGCTCATATCAGGTGACCCTTAAATTACATCAATTTATCAACATCAACTTACAGGGGGAATCAGATTTGACCGGCAAACTGGGGCAGCTGTAGCCCAATTTTGATCAACTGTTTGATTCAAGTCTTTCAAATCAGTCAATTTTGTTAAAGGTTTTCCAGCCTTCTGAGCTATTCCACTTGGCCAAATAATTCCCAGCATTATGGAACTTACCATGACAGCAACCACATAGAACAGCACCACTGATGCAGATGCTTAATTTTTGTATTGCAATTAATTTTTCTTTTGTATACTGTGGTGGCTTTCCCAAATACTTAATAAAAAAGTATAATAAATATATTTCCATGTCATTAGTGGCACATAAATATATACAGTTAATTAAAAAAGGAAATAGTAAAGCTATTGTTGAGTATATACTTCCAGGAAGTATATAAAACAAGATAAAGGGTAAAATTAAAGAGTGAATGATACTGTAAATTCAGAACCTGAACGTAAAAATGCAGGATTGTCAAATCCTTGGTCCAAATTTCAAATCACTTTTGTGGGCAACTCAGCTGAGTGAAAAATAAAATATTTAATAAAATCAACCATTTAATTTAACTTTTTTTGATTTATTTAAATTGTCAAACTTTGAATCCCTGAGCAGATAACTCAACTAACAAAAGACAAACACAGAAATCAAATGCGGGATATATGAATCATAAATGCGGGATTCTAATGTACAATTTGAGATTTCCTGTATGTCAAACAAATCCTAGACATCATGTAAAAATTAATAAATCTGAAATTGCGGGATTGACAAATCCAAGAACCAAATTTCAAATCAAAAATGAGGTGAATTTGAAATAAATATAATTTATGTGTGTCTCAAAAAAGGATGCTAAAGGATCTAGAGTGGAAATGTTCTAATTCCTTTAGGAATCATAGGCATTCTCAAAAATCACCATATTCAATTTTAGGACAGCTAAAATTTAGATTCTTGATTACAGTAGATTTTAAAAACACTAATAATAAAATAGAATTATATATTACAATCTATTTTTATCACATTACCTTTTCCTTGGTGTGTTGATAGTCCATTTGCTGTTGATAATGTGCTTGCATTTAATTGGATAATTTCACCTCCAGTTGCCTTGGCAATAGGAAATCAAGTTGCCTCCCCAAGACCAGCTGTGGTTGCAGAGCAAACTTGATTTCCTATTGCCAAGGCAACTGGAGGTGAAAATATCCAATTAAATGCAAGAACATTATCAACAGCAAATGGACTATCAACACACCAAGGAAAAGGCAATGTGATAAAAATAGATTGTAATATTTAATTCTATTTTATTATTAGTGTTTTCTAAAATCTACTGTAATAAAGTATCCTTAATAGCAATACAGAAATACATAGTATAGTAAACTGATGGTTTATCTTTCCTACCTCTACTTCTTCCTTGAAATTTTTAGAAGTTTTTTTGGACCCATGGCTATGCCAGGGGCCAAAAACCTTTTAAAAAATTTCAAGGAAGAAGGAGGGTAGCTCATAAATTATTATATGGTTTTATGGTTGCTATAATAGTGATTTAGAGTGAATAAATTTGCATCATTTCTAGTTTAGACAATTTTACATCCCACTTAACTTCATGTCTAAACATGGTTGTTGAGATCAAATTTTTTATTTGATTTTATCCAGAGTGGAGCTTCTTGGTTTGGATTGATTTGTCCTAGTTTCTTACTGTACATTCAATTTGGATTCCAGTTCCTACAATTAATATTTGAGTTTTCTAGTGGCATTAATTTATGATTTGAAATTTGGTTCTTTGATTTGACAATCCCGCAATTCCAAAAAACATAGTAAACTTTGAGAATAGTTGATGGATTTGAACGCTTTAAATATGATTCCAGTTAATTCATTTTGTCCATTTGAAATATGCGGGTTGACTTGAAATTTACAAAGTGTCTATGAGTTCCTGCATTTTTAAAAATTCAAATGTGAATAAAAGGAATTCAATTCAATTAAAAAAAGCTATCCCCCAAAAGTGATTTGAAATTTGGACCAAGGAATTGACAATCCCATATTTTTACATTCAGGTTCTGAATTTACAGTACTTTTTTTATATGAATATAGGGTACTATATAGTATCATGTGGAGTGTCATGGCACATACCAGAGTCCGGCTGGACTCCCACAGGGGAGGTGGGCTGGGCCTGGAAGGCCATGTACACAATAGGCGCAATTCTGACCAGATAGTTGACTGCAGTAGCTAGAGAACACCAACTCCAAGTATGGGGCACGGCTTGGTTGGCCAGCCCCAATACTGTGATATAGACAAAGCCCAACTTACTGAAGTCCCGGGCAAGAAGCACAGTTGGCAGGGGGGAGTAGGAGGAATCTCCAGCATGGAGGGCAAAATGATCACTCTTGGTGGCCAGGAGGGAGAAGATACGTGAGGTTGTAAAGTGTAGTGAAGTCACAAATAAACGCAAACAGAATAGTTATATTGATGCAAAAGTAGATAGTTCTTGCAAGAAAATAATGAATCCTGAGCATAAAGTTGTTTATTTCTTAAGATTTCAACAGTGAGGAGGGCTTATCCTCCTCACTACTTATACTTACTGATAATTGTGTGGCCTTTTGTGCCACCAGAGAACTGATGGCATCAATTTTACTTAAGCTTACAATTTTGACTGGAATTTGCGTACTTTGGCCTGGAAGTGGATGCTCATTGGTTGATATAGCAGGAACCTCACTTGGGTTGCAGCAAGCTGAGGTGCCACTGCTATTTGTTTATCCCGCAAGCAATTGAGCGCCCAATTGCGTAATTGAACAATCACGCTCCCAATGTCTTGTTTCCTGATAATTAAGATGGCCAAAATTGTTAGTGGAATTGAAGCCAGGGATTTGAGGCTCATGCGCCTCTCAAATCCTGGGCCATTTGTTAATTTAAAGGGGGTTTTCTTGCTCTGAGAGAAAATTTGTGAGGGTTTCCAGGATGCGGGTAGTTTGGCCTCTAAGAAGGCCAGCTGGTTGTCCAGGGCTTTCTGGGCCCTGACAGGGAGCCACATACTATCCATGTACGTCATGGGGCTTGTTCAGGTTATTTTCTATTTATGATTCAAAAGGTTTGATTCTGGTATAAGATGGGCAGCTGATGAGAGTGCCACCAACTTTACTATTAAATGAGAAATTTCTTGAGGAGATAAATTCCATGGGAAGGAGTAATTGTAGATGTTTAAACATCTCCCCCTGGGGTGCTACAAGTGGTGGAGCCTTGAGAATTTCTTGAGAGTGTTGGGGATTTGGGCTTGGTATTGCTCCAGTTTTGTGTTGGGTACAGGAAGCCAAGAATTAAATTGTGCTGCTCTTGCTTTGAATAGGCAGAGGTAGTCATGGAGCATGTGTTTGAGCTCTTTTCAAGAGCCAATGCCTTTGACAAGGAAGTTGTTATTTGGCTTGACTTCCATGACAATGCCTGGTACTTGTAATCCTGGGTCCAACTTATGCATGTTGTGGTTAACAACCCAGATCTTGTCCCTGACTCAGAAGCGTTATTGTTGTAGTGGGATGGCTTCTCTCTCAACTATTTTCTTTTTCTTGTCTTCCTGGTCTCTTCTAGGGTGTTTTATGTCAGGGTTATTGTTGTCTGGAACTTTCTTAGGCAGAGGTAAACATAGTCCTGAGGTAGTGCTAAAAGTGAAGGGCTTATATACATAGACAAGTTCATACAGGCTTTTGCCCGCATTGCGGTTAACTCATGTTATGCACACCATAAGTGCTGTTGGTAGAATGTCAACCCAGGCTTTTGGATTTTTGGCAGATAAACTACTGAGGGATTCTAATAGGGATTAATTTAGTCTTTCTACTCTTCCATTTGCTTTTGGGTGATAGGGGCTGGCTATGGTGTGTTTTATTTCATTCTTGGCAAGGTAAATACTGGTGTCACAGACTTTAAGTTCAGTTCCTCTGTCTGTAATTTGGAGTTCAGGTTTGCCAAACTTAGCTATGATCTATTTACCAATAAATTATCTTACATAGTTGCCTTTATGTTATTTTTTAGCTTGTGCTACAGGCCACCTAGTTGCATAGTTGATAGCTGTTATGATGTACTTTTTGACTTTTTTATTGCCAGGCATTGGTCTTACTATATCCAGTGACCACACCTTGAAGGGCTTTGTGATGGATACTGATACTACTGACTTGGGCAGTGCCTTGGTTCAGGCATACTTCTCACAGACTTTGCATTGTTCTAATACTTCTCTGATATCATCTAGAATGTTGGACCACCAGTAGTGTGTCTTAAGATATTTGTGAAAGTTCCTACTACAGGTGTGGCCCAATTCTCTGTGATATTGGAGGATTGTGTCAATCTTTTGTGTTGACAGTTCATATGATACTATATCACCACTTAATAATATGCAGTGTAGAGGGCCATATACGTTTTTGAACAGATGTTTGTTCTTGAGGACTTCCTCTTGGATGTCCATTGGTGTACCAGGTGGGAACTCCTCTTGGAGATTCTCCATGATTAACATGGGCCAATTGGGGTCTCCATCAGTTTATGAGATATGTTTACAGTGTAGCCTTCACAGGGCATCTGCAGTAAGCATTTCTTTGCCTGGTTTATATTTGATTATCATGGGTTACTTTGTATAAGTCTCATACATTCAGCTTGTCTTCTTGATAAATGTTGTTGAGTCTTGAAGAATATCAATGACATGTGGTTGGTTAGCACTTTAAATATTTGTGCACCTTCCAGGTAACATCTCCACTTCATTAAACAGTTGCCAATAGCTACCAGTTCTTTATCATGTATTGGATATCTTTGCTCACTATCAGACAGCTTTTGTGATTCATATGCTACAGGGATGAAGTCCTTTTCTGAAGTCTTAATTTAGAGTACTCCTCCTATTGCGTAATTGGAGGTGTCAGTTTCTAGTTTGTATACTCCTTCATGGTTTTGGTATTATAAAATAGGGGCGGTGAGCATGCTCTCTTTCAATTGTTGCAAATGTTGATCCCTTAACAGTGTCCATAAAAATTTGGTTCTCTTGCCTGTAATTGCAGATAAGGGGACAGTAAAGGCACCCCAGTTGGGTATGAATCTTATGACATAGGCTACCATGCCTAGGAATGTACAAAATTCACTCTTATTTTGCAGTGCTGGCATGTTGGTTATGGCTTGTATCTTTTCTGGTCTGGCTTCACTCCATCCTTGCTGATAATGTGTCCTAAAAATGGGATTTCTGACGAGAAGAATTCACACTTTGACAGGTTTGCAATGAGTTGGTTTTTTTAAGGGTGCATAGGACCAGGCAGACGTCTTCCCAGTGTTGCTTTAAGGTTAGGCTGTTGTGGTGCTCAAGGGTTCTAAGTAGGGTTGGGTGTAGCTGAGCAGCAACTGAGAACACAACAGGACTAATATCTTCTTACTCAACAGAACCTCTATTTTTAGGCTCTGCAAGTAATCTAAGAATGGAAAGTTGGTTGTTATGTTTGTATGGTAAATGATTCTTGTTTATTGGGAACCTCTTGGGGGTCTTTTTATACTTAGAGGGGAGGAGGGAAAAGAAAGGGTGATTCATGCTGACTAGGGTCTAGACTGTCAGGAAATGAGCTTATTCTGGAGAGCTGAAACATTTTGGGGAATATTCAGAGAGAAATAGGTTAGATTGGGCAGGAAGTGAACATTTAGTATGTGACCTGGGGTCAGGTGGTTGCAGCAGTAGTAGGGCCGTCTTTGGGGAATCAAGTGTAGAATAGGGTTTCAGACTACTCTCTTTTAGGGTTCCCACTTTGGCAAAAAGAGGGGCAGAAGATAAATATACTAATTTACATAGTGTGCACAAGCAATGGGTCAATAATTGATGCATCTGCGGCTAGCCGCAGATGCGTCAATGGGTTGTTAATTGCCATATAATAAACCTCTTTTGATGGGTCACTAATTGATGCATCTGCAGCTAGCTGCAGATGCTCCAATTGGTCACTAATTGCCATATGAAAACCCACTCCAATGAGTCACTCTCTGACACATCTGCAGCTAGCTGCAGGTGCATCAATTGGTCTATAATTGGAGACAACGCTATGTAATTTGGAGGGTTACTCTCTAATGGTAATAACAAAAAAGGGCAGAAGTTCTCCTTATACTTTTTTAAATAAGGAATCAGTCCAGATAAGGCAACACTAGGGAGTGGCACCCTACACCACAGCTGTAGATGATGATGTTGTTCAGGTAGATGATTGCATGTTTCCCAATGTATTCCTTGAAAACCTTGTCCATGAAGGTCACAAAGGTGCTGGGAGCATTTGTCATACCAAAATTGAGAGCAACACATTCAAAGGATCCCTATTTAGTTCTGAACGCGGTCTTTAGGATATCTTTAGGCTTTACTCAAATTTGGTGATAGCCTGCTGCTAGATCAATTTTTGTAAAGATTTGGAATCCCCCTGTCAGGGATCATTTCCCTGACTACTTGAATCTTATGGACACACCTTACAAAAACATTGGTACAAACCAGCACCAGAACCAATTTTTAAAGGTAATCAATTCCACCACACAACACAACAGACTTCACAAGTATGAATTTAGTGTTAAAACCTCTGGAAACCAGATTCAAACCCTGGGCGCTGCTAAAGAATGTATCATTAGTGCCAGATTACCACAAACAATTGAATTACCTTTTTATTATAGTTCAATTCAATTTGTTTTTGCTTTTGAAAAGCTTCTCAAACACAAAAAGGTTATTAATCAGCTGGTAAACGTCACGTTCCGCTCTACAGATGATTGGCTGTGTACCGCTTTCCAGTTGATTGCGGACCTGCTCTGCCTAGCCTTAGGCATGGCTCCAAACTTCTTGATATTGGATCTTCTTAACTTATACTGCTTAATTAGCTTTTCAATGCTAAACTCTTCCTTGATCCTCTGCTTAAATCAAATCAATTTGATAACCATTAAGCAAATATTTAAGTTGTATTCAGACAGATAACTTGAGTGATTGATTTCAGGTAAATCACATTCATTTCCCAAACTCCTCTCAACAGTTCAGCCTTGATTTTGTATCTATATAAGTTCCAAACTTTCCTTTATCCCAAATGTTCCAACAATAAAGACTATCCTATTTTCTGATACTTCTACCTTTTCTGACACAACTCCATTTCTGAAACCATGAAAGGAATCCTTTTCCTATCCTGGTTTCTAGGTTACTTCTTGCCAGTGGTTTTGGCCTTGGAAAATCCAACTCCTACAACTGACTGGTACAACTCCTCTCCTGATGATGCCCACCAAAAGGAATCCCTTGCCAATGGATGGTTCAAATACCCGTCTGGACATTGGGGATGTAAGGTCAACTATGGCCGCTCATTTGCTTCCCCTCCTGTTGAACCAACCCTTGTTAGACCTTACGCTTCCTTTTACCTCTTAGTGTATTTGGTGGGCTACTATCTACTAGGGCAATTCAGTTCTATGTTTGGAAGGTTTGCCTATCTAGGACAGCTTGGGCATCTTGCAATGGTCACAGTTCCTATTGGTTTGGTCATAGCAGGATGGAATGTAGGGGCCTTGGCCCATCAGCTGGGAAGTTTATTCCCTGCAAAGTGGGTCCCTGACACCCCCAGGGTGTCAAAAAGGTCATAAATCAGAGGCAGGGGATACCAGTTCTTAATTGTGACCTTGTTAAGCGCCCTGTAGTCTGTGACCAGACGGATTCCTCCATCTTTCTTTACTAAAAAAACAGCTGCACTAAAAGGAAGTTTAGAAGGTTGTATGAGTCCTTTTTCAAGGGCTTTGTCTAGGTAGCCCTTTAGTGTGTCATCCTCTTGTGGCGTTAAATGGTAGACAGGTTGTGCTTTTTGGTACACTCCCTTTGAGGTCAATTTCATGTTAAATCCCCCAATCAGGCATTAGTCCTGGCAACGTTTCTTGGAAGACTGAAGGAAATTCTAGGACTAGCTGTTGTTGGATTGGGTATTATTTTTGCAAGGTCTCAGCATTTTTGAAGTGAAAAATCTTGTATGTGCAAGTGTTTCGGTCAATTTTGCTAGGGTCTTTTTCCCTTCTGTTTCTGTAATTTTCACAGACACATGGTCCCTCATAAGTGTATTAAGGTGAGTTGGATATAAAAGGTGGTGTACCTTGCCTTGTTGTATGGTGAGGGTAGCACTATTATAGTCAACATGAGGTTTGGTCTTTCTCATCCAGTCCAGATCAAGTATAACATTGTAATTTGGGATTGGTATTATTGGGCCACTAAGGGTAGTCTGTACATCTCCTATTTAGGCGCAGAAAGGTTTTTCTTCTTTAGTGACTAGTGTACTTCTATTATCTGCCACAATAACTCTCTTGATGTTACTTTAGACCATAGGTAGTTTCATGAGGTTGGCAATTTTTTCAACCAGGGATTGATCTGCTCCAGTGTCAAATAGTGCTGTGCCCTTATATCTACAAGAGCAGAAATGATAATTGAGGAGCTAATTTCCTGTTTGGACGGCAAACAGTAGAGGATTGCTGGAGGGTACTTGGATCATGGTGATTGATTCCACGTCTTGGTCCTTGTACAAGTCTTGCAAAGTGAGGGAGGTTGGCTTGCCTAAGCACTCCCCTGAGATTTTCCCTCCTAAGTGGTGTTATCAGTGCTCATTTGGTTTACTTGGGTGGTACAATTTCCACTTTGAGGATGTGTATTGTTGGCTTGGTTGTTTGCTTGTTAGGTCAAGGGTCCTTATTTGCAGTTGGACTTTGTTTTTGTTTGTTTGTTGTATGTGGGTTGTCAGATTTTTGTGCAGCTTGCTTTGCTTCCAAGAATACATCTTGAAGGTTCTTACAGCGTGTCATATTGAACTGACGTCTAATGTGTGTGGGGAGACCATAGTAGAAGTCCAGTTGTGGTCCAGCCTCATTGAAGTTAATTGTGTTTGAGGCTTGGTCATGTATGTCTCCATAGGCTGCAATGTACTCCTCAATAGTTCCTGTCATTTTGAAGGTTCTGAGTTCTGTCATGATCACCATGTCAGAGTCCTTTATATAAAACCTCTCAGGGACGCAGCTTTAGATATGTCCCAGTCTTTGTTGTGATTAGGGTGTTGGTCAAACCACTTGCTTACAAAATGTGATGCAGCCCCAGTAACATGTAGGGCAATCTCACTGACCCAGAGTTTGCAGCGGTAGCCCACTTGTGTAAACATATTTTGTGTGCTTTGAATCCAGAGGCTGGTATTTTTATAGCACAATCCTTAGAACGTCCCAATTTTTTCTGAGCATAGGCATTTAAACACAATGTTGGGTATTTTGGTTGTTTTGAGAATTGGAGGTGGGTTCAGGATCCCATGTGTGTTAAGGAAGTTGTACTGTTTGGTTGATACAAGGACATTGTTGAAGACAACAAATCCTGCTGGGATGTCCTGTCCTTTTTTGTATTGTCTCCAGTCAGTGGGGAGTGCCATCTGCTGGGTTCTTTTCTTTGGAGGAATTTTTCCTTTGATTTGCATAGGTGTGGATAACCTACCTGTACTACCATTGTTGAGTATATACTTCTGGAAAGTATATAAAACAAGATAAAGGGGAAAATTAAGAAGAGAATTATACTTTATTTGATATAAATATAGGGTATTATTTAGTATCATGGGAGTTCACATACTGTCCATGTACTTGTGGTAGTCATGGGGCTTATTCAAGTAATTTTTCCTCTTAATTCACAAGGCTTGTCCAAGTTATGTTCCACTTAGGACTCAAAATGTTTGATCCCCATAATAGATGGCCAAATGATAACAGTGCCACCAACTTAATGATTAGTAAGGGAATCATTTGGCAAGTCACTCAGGGAATTATTTTCCCAAGAGGGAGTAATTGTAGATGTTGCAACATAATGTATATTTATTGTAGAAGAGATTTTATTGGGGGCGCCTGTAGTGGGTTCTTTGGTATGTACCCACCCAGCAATGGAGGTGGCACACAACCTCCACTGCCTCACCATGCACAGTGAATACTGTGTTATCAAAATATTATTGGCAGCTTGTAAAAGGGAGGATAATAAGGTGAGAGATCAGGAGTAGTTTTTCTGGCAGGGCTGCAAACCCATAGATGTCAGCCAGGACCAGTGCATCTTATATCACATGGTCAACCAAGTTGTATCCAGGGGGCCTTCTTCCCATCCAGGGAGAGCCTGGCTTTGTTGATCCTGTGAAGGTCCCCATCCAGGTCCTCTACAATGGCGCACATACCAAAGTAGAAGAGATACCCAAGATAAACCACAAGATGAAGCCTTAGCCTAGCAAAGGCTTCTGTAAACTCACAGAGTTTATTATACACAGCACTAATATTCTTCTTGCGCTTGTGCTTGATCTTGGAAATTGGGAGCTCCATGGCATGAGTTAGCCCCATCTTGTAAGCATTACAGGCCAGCTCAAAGTCAGCAAGGAGGATCTTTTTCTTCTTTACAGCTGTTGTATTTGAAACAGCCAATTTTGACACTGTGCACCTGAAGTTCTCCAGGAGGTAAGAAATGATGTGCTCCATTTGGAAGCAGAGGCAAGCAGCCACATGGGCCCAGCCCATCTCTGGTGTGTTCTTGAATGGGAGTGTTTCCAGGACATCCTGAACAAGATCAATGAAGTTTACAAGGTAAACTCACTGAGGGATACCGGGTCCAGGCGGACCAGTTGGGCATTCTTGTAGGCAGTAACTGTCTACTTGGATGCCCCTTCCCCATGTGTCAGCTCAGCTAAAGCCTCCTGCAACATCAAAAAAATCTCATGAAATCTGTCTTTGAGCTTCTGAAAAACAGGGGGGGACAGAAAAAACTGCTTGGCCACATGATTGGCATGATAGGCATACTTGGCATAAAAGGTAGCAGGGACAAAGGGGGACTGGACCCAGCGTGTTTTGCTGTCTATCTTTTCTAAAAAACAGGTAAGTATTTCCAAATTTTTATTAATTTTTTATTAGTTTAATTTTTTCCTGTGATTTCTTTGCCTGAAGCCTCTGCCAGTTTGGCCATCTTTTGTACAACCAGCTGCACAGGCATTTCAGTGTTCTCCTTGCGGGTCTCTTGGTTGGTTTAGGATGTTCATACATCTCAGGGTCATTGGTCCAGATGGACAGCACAGAAAGAGCATAGGACTTGAATTTTAAGCCCTCCATAACTGTCTTCTGGATGTTAAGAAGACATGTGATGGTCTTCTCAGGGTTGTCAGGTATTTTGGCAATAAGCGCCTTGGCCAACACCTTGCCAAATTTTTTGCCTTCAAGGACAGCGTACTTAACTCTTGATTTGGCCTTGCAATCAATATCTTTGATCTTTGCAATTGCAAGGTCAAGGTCTTTAAGCAGCTTTTCAAGTTCTCTTATTGATTTTTTACTAAAATTTTCATATGTTTTTATAGCTTTAACCCCAATAAAATCTGTGTTATTCTGATGCTATTTTTTAGGGCCCAGATTGCCCTGGACAGTCAGCTGGCCTCCCTAGAATTGCGTAAACCTGCAGCGTGGAAATCCACACAAATTATCTTCCAGGGCAAAACACCCCTTTCAACTAGCAAATGGCCCAGGATTTTAGAGGCATACAAGCCTCAAATCCCTGACTTTGAGCCTATTATTGAATTTGAGTCACTCACCTATCAGGAAATGGCACATTGGTAGCGTGATTGTTTGATTGCGCAATCAGACAATTGATTAATTGCAGAAACTATAAATAACTGTGGCATCTCAGCATGCTGCAATTCAAGGAAGGTTCATTTTATAGCAACCAATGAACTCTCACCCCCTTGCCCAAGTACGCAAATTCTGGATAAAATTACAAATTCAACTCAAATTGATGCCATCAGTTTCCAAGTGGCATAAAAGGCCACATAATCTCCAGTAAGTATAAGTAGTGAGGGGGAGAAGCCCTCCTTACTGGTGACATCTTAATAAAGCGAGTTTATGCCCAGAAATTATTATCTTATTGCAGGAGTTGTCTATTTTTGCTCAAATTTAATTATTCTCTTTGCATCTATTCAGGAATCCACAACACAATACAAACTTGCATATCCATATCCTCCTGGTTACACTCCTGCTGCTCCAGTCAAAACACCCTGCACTCTTGACTTGGAGTATTTCCACCCCCACCACCTGGATCTGCCACCTGCTATGAAGGAGATTCCTACTGCTCCTCCCCTTCCTGACGCGCTTCCCACCCAAGATTTTAGTAAACTGAGGTTTGTCTATGTCACAGCATTGGAGCTGGCCAACCAAGTCGTGCCCCATACTGGGAGTTGGTGCCCCCTAGCCACTGCTCTCAACTACCTGGTCTGTATTGTGCCTATTGTGTACATGGCCTTCCAGGCCCGCCTGCCTCCCCTGTGGGAGTCCAGCCGGACTCAGGTATGGGCTGTGACAATATGTCAACCATATCTAAACTAGTAACCCTGGGCCCCTATTCTTCTTTGATTAAGGGGCATCTTTTATACTTTTATTTTTGACCTCAGCTTACTACCTCAGACAGTATTTGATTTTGAAACAAGAAGCAAAAAAAGCCAAGAAGAAATTGTCGCCAAGCCATCCCAGGTCCAGACTGTGACTATCTCCACCTTAAACCAGAATACTGCTGCCCCAACAACCTTTCCTGATCTACTAAAAATGGACTTGGTTGGCTTCAGAAAAGGAATGATCATGATACATGCCCTGTTCTGTGCTCACCCCAAGAGCTTCAGAGACAACACTCAGAAGGTTGTGATGATGGCCGCCCAACAGAAGGATGATGCCAGAGAAACCTTCTTGACCAGCCTTGAGGAAATCCCAGACCTCATACTCTCCTACAGTCAATTCCTGGAGAGAATAGACTCTGCAACTACCCCTGCTGGGGCCATGATCCAAGCCTAGATGAGTCTCATCCTCCTAACCCAAGGAAGAGACGACCTGGAGACCTACATACAGCAATTCCTACGCCTGTCAAATGCAGCCAAGATTCCTGACAACATATCAGGGTTGTATTTCAGAAACGGTCTGAACCCACACCATACCAGCCTAATGAGACACCACTGATGCGACCTCCCCAAAGACAAGCTCCTGGCTATTGCCAGAGGCATGGACTCAGCCAACCACAAGGATATCACGCTGGCCAACCCTGGAACAACCAAACCCCTGGTGCTAGTAGGCCCCAATTGAACATGACCCCTGAAGAGTACCAACACCACGTCAGAAGTGGGCTATGCTTCTATTGCCACCAGAGTGGCCATTTATCCAAGGACTGCACTAGCTTCTCCAATGGAACCCAAGGAGCCACTATTTTGGTAATAAACAACACTTCCCAGTCCTATCTTATCATTGACACTACTTTATGATATCATGGCTATGAGGTGAACACTGTAGCTCTTCTAGACAGTGGGGCAACCCTCAACTACATAGAACATAGCCTAGCTGAGAAACTTGGTGTACCAATCCAGGGAAACTCCCAACTGGTAACCTTGGGTAATAATACAACAGACCTGTCCCACAAATGCAAAGAGTTTGTCTCCCTAAAGTTAAACAAGAGACTCCTGCCCATCAGATTCCACGTCATGGAGAAGCTTCTCAGACCTGTAGTGATAGGTTTTAAATGGTGGGTTGACCACCAATTGTTCTTAGACTATAATAACCATCAGGTGACTGTCACTCATGAGAGCCAAACCTTAGAGGCCCCTGCCTGAACCCTCAGCAGAATCCTGAGCTAAACAACATCACCATGGAATCCTGTAAAGCTGAGATCCCAAAATGTTTGAAGCCTTAGGAGTCTATATTCTCAGAAGAAGCCACTGCTTTTCCTAAATACAGCCAGTTTGACCACGCTATTGACCTCCTCCCTGAAACCCAACCTAAGCATGGACCTGTCTATAGTTGCAACATGAAGGAACAAGCCACCTTAAGAGAGTACTTGGACAAGATGTTGAAGAAGGGATATATACGCGTCTCCAAATCTCCTTGTTTGTCCCCTTTATTGTTTGTTAAAAAGAAGGGCAGCAACCTACGTCCTTGTGTCAATTACCAAGACCTAAAAATCATCACAGTGAAAAACAGATACTCTGTATCCAATGCCAAAGACCTCTCAGACCAGCTTTCAGGAGACAACGTCTTCTCAGAGGTTGATTTGATGGATGCCTTTAACCAGATCTGGATCAGGCCTGGCAACAAATGGCAGACTTCCTTCAAGACTAGACAAGGTCTCTAAAAACCCCTGGTTATGATTTCTGGGCTGTGCAACGCGCCCAGCACCTTTCAAACTATGGTGGACGTGGTCTTGGGAGGACTCAAGGACCAGTGTTGTGTAGCCTACTTAGATAACATCCTCATCTACAGCTGCACCCCTTAAGAACATGTCAAACACCTTCAAGCTGTCCTTAACAATTTAAGGAACATAGGCTCTTTGTTAAACTCCAGACATGTGAGTTCTTCCAAGAGGAACTAGAGTTCTTGGGCTACAATATACTGAAAGGAGGATTTGCAATGACACCTTACAAAATAGAGGCTGTGACGTCATGGCCTGAACCTAAGAACTTCAAGGAGGTCAGAAGTTTCCTGGGCTTGGCAAACTTTTGCCGGGAATTTGTCCAAAATATTTTCTTCTATCTGCCTGCCCCTGACCCTCCTTACCTCTGAGAAACACCCCTTTGTGTGGGATGACGCCACCAAATCCGCCTTTGAGTTGCTAAAGAACGCCTTTGTTTCTGCCCCTGTCAAGGAAATTCCAGTTTACAATAAACCCTTTATTGTGGAGACAGACGCCTCCAACTTTGCATTGGGGGGTGTTGCTTCAGGAGGGGCATATTAGTAAGCTGCACCCTGTAGCTTACTACTCAAGAAAGTTCACTCCACCTGAGTTAAACTACCCCATCTACAATAAAGAGATGCTTGCTATCATCCATTCCTTGAAACATTGGAGAAGATACTTGTGTGACGCCAGCCACCCAGTGAGAATCATGACCAATCACAAGAACCTGACATACTTCTTCAAACTGCAACAACTAAATCAGCGTCAAGCTAGATGGGCCTTATTCCTAGCAGATTACAACTTATCAATCAGCTACAAACCTGGCAAGATAAACGTTGTACCTGACGCCCTAAGCCAAAGGGAAGAATTTTTTCTAGCACCAAAGAGATTGAAGAATTCAACACTAAATACTTGCTGTCCCCAAACATGATTGAGCCATGCTTCTAATCCTGGGACTAGCCAGTATAAGAGAAGAAATCATTCTACCTCAGACCTTAGACCAACACTGCATCTCCATCATGGAAGACTTAAAGAAAGATATCAACAATCGATACTACCAAACAGGTTACTCCCTACATGAAAACACCCTGCAGCTACACGGATACACCTAAATACCAGAGGATCCACTGCACTTAGAGATACTGAAGGAATACCACATCTCCCCCATGTCAGGAAACTCTGGGCGTACAAAGACACTCAAAGGAGTCCAGATAACCTACATGTGGCCCAGGATGAACCCAGAAATTGAAGGATACCTCAGTGGTTGCAAAACATGTGGAAATACCAAGCCTAAGCAAGGAAATCCAGAAGGATTACTAAAACTTCTTCAGATTGCAGAAGGCCCTTGGAAGTCAGTTTCCATGGAATAGATTGTGGAGCTACCCAATTCATAAGGATTCAACACCATCCTTGTAATTGTCAACTGTTTCACCAAGATGGCTCACTTCATTCCAACAACAACAAAGTAACAGCAAAGGAAACTGCTTCTCTATTCAGGAACCAAGTATTCATGAACCACAGACTCTCACAAGAAGTAGTCTCAGACAGAGGCCCACAATTCACCTCCAAGTTTTGGGCCCAAAGCCTAAAGGACTTGGAAATAAAAAGATTGTTGTCTACTGAATATCACCCCCAGAGCAACAGACAGACCAAGAGAGTAAACCAGGTCCTCAAACAGTACTTAAAATGCTATAATAACTTGTAACAGAACAATTGGGTAACCCATCTACCAAAGGCTCAGTTTGCGTACAACAACCAAGACCACAGCTCCATTGATATGTCCCCCTTCAAAGCCAACTACAGATTCAACCCCACATGGGATGCCCCTCTGTTGAGCAACTTGTGATATTGCTGATATGTTCAAAGCTACAGATAGATGTTAGCCTTGCCAATGTACTCTACCTAATCCTATGCAAGAGCACTTCAGACTACAATAGAATAGAACTTGGAATATAATTACGTTTATTGATACTGGAGTACAATCTAGCCAGCGGCTGCAATCTATCCAGGTGTAACTATGAACTTGTTTTTGTCCTTTAAGGTGTCTATATCAATATATACTGCAACAACCCTTGTTCTTGTCCTTTCAGACAGTTCTCAGTGGCTACCTTTGCAATAGGTCTATCTTTGCTGGCTACGCCCATCCTGATTGGCTGTCCTTGCCACATGATATGCTACTGGCCTTAGCAGGCGTCCATGGCACCTCAGCTACAGCCTACGCTCTTCTTGAGCTAGCCTACTGTCATTTATCAATTGGCTGTATCTTACACGCCTATTATTGCGCTGGGAAACTACGCCGTATTTAGTTGGTGCTTAGAAATTGTCCCTGTTCAGCCCTCCTACATTGGAATGTAGAATTCTGGTATTCCATTTACAGGGCTTAATCAGTGATCCTTTTCTGGTTGGCAAACCTTCTGCTTATTAATGCAACAAGTCAAATTAAGGATTATACACTGTATAATAGCAGACTTGATCCATTAGTGGCTCAGAGGATTATCCGCCGTGTAATACTGACCTGAACTGATAAGGAACCCAATTATACGCCGTGTAATACTGATCCAAACTCAGTATTTCTTAGCCACTTGTATATCACTTGTTTGATATGGACATATAAGTCCATCAGGCTGTGTTTAGCTGAGTTGATACAACGTCCATTAGGGTAGAATAGATGATATACAATTGATGATTTTGTGATTAAACGCCGTGTAATCAATGATATTCACTATATTGGCTAACGTTTATACGGCATATAAAAAGTACATCAATTATAATATAGCAAGCAATATACGGCATATAATCACATCACATTGGGACAATCAGTTATAATACAGTGTATAATTGTTACATCTATTATAATAAACTAGCAATTACACAGCGTATACTAACTACACTTAATTAAGTGATAACCAAATGATAAAACGGCGTATAATTGTTACATCTATTATAATAAACTAGCAATTATACAGCGTATAACTGCCATAACTATTAATATAATGATGACCAGTGATAATACAGCATTTAACTGATTAAAATATGTGTGCAATGATTACCCTGATCATTTGTGGTCAATCAGCCTAATCTCACATTTACCCCCTCTTGACCATAAATAGGGAGGGTAAGAGGAGAATCAGGCATATGGCTTTCTCAACAGCATCTTCTTGTCTTAGCACCAAGGAGGAGTACCAGGAGTTCCTGGCAACCATGTCTGCAGAGCGTTGTCAGGAGTTCAGTTGCCAGAGTAAGGAGCCAAACCGTCTCCAATTCTACGGTTGGCGTTTGTTACAAGCTCACAATAATGACACTTGCTCAGAGTTGTCCTTGGCCACCACCGTGGTGACCAATCCTTTCCAGCACCTGGTTAGCCCAATCCTGGAGCAAGAAGCCAAGCAGGGGGATTGTCCTCCTTTGGTAGTTGGAAGAGCCAATCAGGCTACCCCTGTGGACCCGGAGGTCTGGCGGGCCAGGGCTGTTGTTCCCCGCACACCTGCTGTGCCTTACACCCCTGATCCAGCTTTGTTGGGATCTGTGGTCCTAACGTACGGCCCAGACCATGTAGACTTTGAAGTGAATAGCCTTTTTCAGGGCTATGAACTTCTGAGTGAGTTTCTTTTTGTCCTTCTGTCTTGTGGCCAGGGGGTAGACATCCACTCCTGTCTTTTCCACTCTGAGCAGTACCACCCACCTGCTGTTTGTTCTGTGGCCCTTTGCAAGCTGGCCTTGAGTGCACCCATTATGCACTGGGAACAGCTGTCTCCTGAAGCGCAACGCATGTGGTTACGGAATGTTGTTGTTCTCTATCAGGTGGTGGCCACCCACGCTTTCAGTAACTATGTAGAGGCCACCACCCACAATGTCCCTGAAGAGCCTGAGGAGGAAGCTCACCAATAAACCTTCATAGGACTAAGTCCTCTTCTATATAGTGCACTTTTATATTTTATTTTTATATTTTATATCTTTTTTTATATTTTTATATCTTTTTATATTTTTCCTATCATGAATCATATGGAGTGCCTATACTAGTTATGTTATTTTTTTATGGCAAGTTCAGATAGTGTTTAATTAGGCTCTTCCTTTGGGGTGCAGAATGGGCAAAGGAACTTTGCGTGTACACGGTTGAATATGTGTCCACTATTCTTATCCTTGATGGTGTAGGCGTCAGGTGAGGTCTTCTCTATGATCTCAAAAGGACCTACCCATAGTTTTTCTAGTTTGTGGGATCTACCTGCTCCTCTAGTTTTGCAGTATGCAACCCCCTCCCCTACCTCAAAAGAAGGCAATGGGGCCCTACTAGCGGAGTCTCTTTCAAATCTGGCTTGGGTCTTGATAGCTGTGTTGCTAAAAGCAGATGCCTGCAATTTGATGAGGGTGTTGGCCAGTTGTCCTAGGTACTGATTGTAGGAAAGCTGCCCAGGGTTGCCTGTGGCTGAGTATAGGACAGGCAGAATGGCAGGATGTCAACCATACATCAGCTGAAAAGGGGACGCGCCTGTGGTGGAATGCAACAAGATGTTGTACGCAAACACTGCTGCTCCTAAGTATGTTTCCCAAGAGGATGTACGTGATGAAGCCAATTTCCAGAGGATCTGGGCTAGATTACCATTGACACGTTCCACCATCCCATTGGTTTCAGGGTGGTAGGGAGTGGAGAGTACTCTGCGGACTCCCATGAGATTGTTCACCCTCAATATTACGGAGGCTGTAAAATTAGTCCTGTTATCTGAGAGCAGGAACTGGGGACAGCCATGGCAAAGTATAATGGCATCCAAGACAAATTTTGCAGTGGAGGGGGTGTCAACTTTCCTTAGAGGCTGGGCTTCCATCCACTTAGTTAGGTGATCTATAGCCACTATCACATACTGAAAGCCAGGGCCGCTACGTGGGAGTGGTCCCACTACGTCTATTGATACAGTATGCCAAGCAAAATGGGGTTGCACCATTTGGTAGGTTGTGCTTTTGCGTAGAGGTTTATTCCCTTGGCACTCAATACAGCAGTCAATTGTCTCCTTAATGTTGAAATTCATTGCCTCCCAAAAGTAGGTGCAAGACAGGATCTCTTTGGTCTTCTGAAAGGCGCCATGACCCATCGCTTTATGAGCGGCTGTAACAATGCTAGTCCTTTCAGAGGGAGGAGGGAAATGGTTCCTTATCATCCACTAGCTTGTACAGTACGCCATTTTGTAGTATTGTATCCTTCCAAAGGTCCTGTAGAATATGCTGTACTTTCTCAGATTTGTTGCTAAACTTCCCAGTTATCATCTTCTGGTACAGCTGATCCGCTAACAAGCTCACCAGGGCCACAGTGGGTAAGCAGGAAAGGCAGTCTGTGTTCTGGTGCTTGCTGCCAGGGCAGGAAAGGATCTTGTAGTCCAGGGCCTGTATTATCAATGCCCATTGAGCCAGTTGGCCTTCTGGTTCCTTAAGGCTCTGGAGACAAGCTAGGGATGCGTGATTGGTGACCACTGTGAACCATACGCCATGAATGTAGACCCAAAACTGTTTGCATGTGTAGATGGCTGCCAGGCATTTGAGCTCTGTCACTGTATAGTTAAGTCCGTGGACGTTTAGTGTCCTACTGGCATAGACTACAGGGTGTTCAAGTTCTTTGTTGTCAAGTTGGGATAGTACGGCCCCATCTGCGGTAAGCAAGGCGTCAATATGGATCACAAATGGTCTGTCAAAGTCTGGGTACATCAGAACAGGGTCGCTTGACAAGGCCAAGCGTAGCTTGTCAAAGGCTCCTTGGCATTCTTTACTCCATACAAAGTCAACTCCTGATTTCAGCAGGTGGAAGAGAGGTTCCCCAATGGCCCCAAAGCGGGAGATGAACCGTCAATAGTAACCAACCATACCCAAGAATACCTGTATGTCATGCTTTGAATCAGGGCGTTTCATCTTAGATATGGCTCCAGTTTTTGCGGGCTGGGGCTGTAGGCTGTGACTATCTATAACAAAGCCCAGGTATTCCAGCTGATCTTTGAAGAACTGGCATTTGCGTGGCTTTATCTTAAGATTGTCAGCAGCTAACCTCTTGAAGACCTCTTTCAAATGAGCTAGATGTTCTGTGAAAGTCCTAGAGAAGACATTGATGTTGTCCAGGTACACTAGGACACAGGAGAGTTTAAGGTCACCTAGGATGGTGTCCATTGCTTGCTGGAAGGTTGCAGGGGCGTTGCACAGCCCTTGCGGCATCCTTGTTGGTTGAAATAATCCCTGTGAGGTTATGATGGCGCATTTTTCTTGTTCTTTGGGAGGTAGCTCAATCTGCCAATAGCCTGATATGAGGTCCATAGCAAAGTACTTGGCACCCCCAAGGCAGTTCAATGTGTTGTCTATGTGATGTAAGGGATACAAGTCCTTCTTGGTGACCTTATTGAGGCGTCAATAATCAATGACTACTTGGTTGGAGCCATCTTTCTTCTTGACAATCAGAATAGGAGATGCCCAAGGACTTTTGGACGGAATCAGCATGCCCTGTTTTAGCAGTTTGCTGACCTCTTCTGAGGTAACTTCTTTGTTAGCTTTGAATCATTGTATAGGGCGCATGCGGATTGGAGGAGTGGTTCCTGTATCAATGTGGTGGGTTACTCCTTCAGCACAACCCAGATTGTGGTCGCTTTCTGCAAAGATCAAGCAGTACTTCTCAAACAGCAAAGATACCTGAGCTTGCTCCTCAGGGCCAAGGGAGGAAAGGTCAGCTGGGGGGTAGTCAGGTGGACTGCTGGTCCAGGTTTGTCCGGTATACCCATTTCCTCAAATGTACCAAATCCCTTAACCTCATATAGTTCCTCCATAGGGTAGAAGTGTAAGAAGCCTACTACTTGGTCTTTCTTGATAGAAAGCGTCTTCTTTGTGAGGTTAGCCAAGAGGACATGTATCTCCTGTTGGCCAGGGGTAACAATGCCTGGAGCAATGCACGGTTTGAAGCAAGAACAGCCACAGGGTTCAACAAGTTCTCCATATAGCCCTTCAGGGACAACCACAGACAACCCAGTCTCTGCAATCTTCTAGTGTCCAGGCTCCAGGGAAAAAGCGGACCTGGTCCTCAGAAGAACACCCTTATGTTCCAGAATCTGTGTAGGAGGTTTACGCCTATGTTTCCCGACAAGTTTGTATTCTATAGGAACAATTCCGTTGGCGTAGGCCAGGTTGACAAATTTGCAGGGTTTGGGCGCAGTGTCTTGACCTTCCTTACTGAAGAACAAGGGTAGGGTCTTCCAAAGGATTTCAAAGGTGGCAAGACCCCAGTGTGTCATGGCTCCATATTTTACCAAGAAGGAGGTATCTATTAGGAAATCATAGGTGTTGTTTGGCAGTACAACTGCTGGAGCAGATACCGCAATGGAGCCAAATTGCATAGGTAGTGCACTGTATGCTCCCACAGAGTACGTGGGTTCCTTGCCAGCTGTACCAAAGGGTGATCTGTAATCAACATCTGGGGCTATACCCAATTTCTTCATCATCTTAGTGGAGATGATGTTAAACAAAGCACCACTATCTACTATGGCTCAAATGTGATGTTTATTAACCAATATATCAATGTAGGTACAATCAATATAAGAGTCATTGAGGCTTTTTAATGTATGTATCCCATTCTCCTTGTTACTCTCCAAGGTTTGGAGCAAACTCTTGCAGACATTGGGGTATGCAGACTTAAGCTCCTCCAGCGGAAAAGCTACTTGGATTGACTTTAGGTTTGGGGTGTCATTGGAACATGGTGAGCGACAATTTTCCCTGGCATCCTGTAACTGGGCTGCATATGGCTTTGAGACTTCAGCCAGGGTGGCCTCTTCTTGCTTGAATTTACTTTGGGACCGTGTTGTCACAGCATAGAGGTTGTTGGCTAAAATCATGTGGATTGTGTCTTCATGTAGTCCTTTGGGATATTGGTCTTTGGGGCCAGGTTCAATGGGAATGTTGAGGGATTTGGCGGAGTTATAATTTCCCTCTTCTACTCCGCCTTTGCTTTTCCCTCACTTGTGCCAGTGGGGTGGGCTTGTACCACGTGCACCTTCTTGGCGTTGGATAGGCACTTCAATTTCCAGTGCCTGGCAGTGTTACAGGCAATGCAGTAGGGGCCCTTCATGTCAGGAGGATGTGCAGAGGTCTTAGTGGAGCCCTCCTTCTGAAAGTGTGGTTTCTCGTAGGCTGGCTTAGGCTGTTTGGACTCAGGGCAATTGAGAGGACCAAACGTCTTGGCATGGCTTTGGAGGCAGTCAACAATTTCCGACATGCCTTTGCCTTTGGCGTAGGCAAGGGCCATTGCTCTGTGGAGCTCTTTGTATGGGTGGGTGGCCTGCTTCATTGCAGTGCAGATATCAAAGGTGGAGACTGTACCAGAGCCAAGGAGTACCAGCGCATTGTGATAGAATCGTTCCGCAAATTCCTGTAGGGTTTTGCCAGGAGAGAACTTTATTGCGCCAAACTCAGACTTCCTGGTGAAGAGGATGTCCTCATCACCAAACTCTTCCAACACTGCCTGCCTAGCCTCTTGATACGTCCAGTCTGTTGCGGGTAGGCGTGGCATTACTAGATTGACGCTGGTTGCGTCCAGTGTGGTGATGAGCGTGGTTGCCTTTTGGTGGTTGGTGGCACCTCTCATGGCCATCTCAAACAGTCTTAGGAAGGAGTGCACTTCCCTTGTCTGTTGAATTTAGGAAGGTTCAAGGGTTTGAACCGTTTGTTCATGACTGTAGTCTTAGGAGGTTAGCAGGGGGAGGCAGTTGATTGCCTATCCGGTGTATAACTACGCCTGGCCCTAGGCATTGCCGTTGGCGTGAAGGGTTCTCTTGAAGGAAGGGTTGTGAAGACCTTGGGAATCCCCCTGTTTGGTGATTCCCCTTCCTCCTCAGAGGTATTGGCAGCATCTTCATAGTGATCTGTACGTGTTGAAGATGAAGTCCAATGGCTGATTGAGATGCAGTTGCAGCCTTTTGTTGCCAGTAGCTGCATCTGGGCTTCCATCCTATCCAGGCAATTGTGGATATTGTCATTTACCATCTGCCGGCTTTTCTGACGGAGCTCAGAATCTACAGTTGCAGTTGTTTTAGAAAGGTGTGAGATGGGTTCCCTTAGTGTCAGCTGTTCTGTTTGTAGCGCCATGATAGTCTCATGAGCTCTGGCAAACTCCTCTTCATATCCTTGGATTGTGCTATCTAAGATTGTTATTCTGCTCTCAAGTGTACAAATCTTCGCACTGTATGGGCAGGGTAGCGGCTTTGGTGTAGATGATCAGGACGCCTTTGATTGGTTGTCAACTCTAGTTTCCAGTCTCTGGAAATCATCCAGAACGTACTTTTTGAAATGGTGAGACGTGAGTCCAACTGCTCTACTTCTCTGTCTAGGGCAATAATGTTTTGATCCAACGTGTTCATATTGTCTGCCATTCTAACGCCAAATTTGTCTGACTCAGCACAGAACTTGTGGACGTCTTGCAGCCATGCTAGAGAGGCTCCACGTGCATCCATTGCTTCATAGACCATGATTCTGAACTTTGTGTTCAATATGTCAATCAGTTCATCAATCCAAGCATGTGTGTTCCCTCATGGACTGATTAGCCAGGACCACGGCACGCATCTCCAAAAAGGAGGTGTTGGCTGTGGCCCATTGTTCAGCCCAGTTGCGGTGGCAGGAGAGGAGGGTGTTGCCAAGGGAGGAAAGTTCAAGGTTCTGTTGGGTGGCAATAAGTTGGAGTTGTTTTACTGAAGGCTGGACAAAGCCAGCAAGGTATTCCACGGTGTGATCACTACTAGTAAGGCGTTCCTGGAGAGCCTGGAACGTAGCGTTGCGGTAAAGCCAGTAAAGTTGCCAGAAGGATTCCTGGTCCTGGTAGTGAAAGAACAAGCTCAGATTCTGGTCTGGGCAATCCAAGGGACAGAGGCGGAATCCCTGAAGTAGGGTTTTGGCCAGCTTGACAATCTGTGTGTGATTGTATGAGCCAACTAAGGCAGGACCCTCAGGAACAGAGGGCAACGGGGCCACAACCAAGGGGACAGTTGCAGGGGGTGAACAACCACGGGGTTGCTCATGGAAAAAACAGGAGCACACTCACTGTCAGATGTTTCCATCTTGTGATCATGCTTGTTGATAAAGCTAGGCAGAGGCAGTGCCAGGGACAATTCCTGGCGGGCGGGGGCAGTTTCCTGGGGCATTTGCAGAGGCTCAATTTCAAGTGAGCACCAATGTTGAGCAACTTGCAATATTGCTGATATGTTCAAAGCTACAGATAGATGTTAGCCTTGCCAATGTACTCTACCTAATCCTATGCAAGAGCACTACAGAATACAATAGAATAGAACTTAGAAGATAATTACATTTATTGATACTGGAGTACAATCTAACCAGCAGCTGCAATCTATCCAGGTGTAACTATGAACTTGTTTTTGTCCTTTCAGGTGTCTATATCAATATATACTGCAACAACCCTTGTTCTTGTCCTTTCAGACAGTTCTCAGTGGCTACCTTTGCAATAGGTCTATCTTTGCTGGCTACGCCCATCCTGATTGGCTGTCCTTGCCACATGATATGCTACTGGCCTTAGCAGGCGTCCATGGCACCTCAGCTACAGCCTACGCTCTTCTTGAGCTAGCCTACTGTCATTTATCAATTGGCTGTATCTTACACGCCTATTATTGCGCTGGGAAACTACGCCGTATTTAGTTGGTGCTTAGAAATTGTCCCTGTTCAGCCCTCCTACATTGGAATGTAGAATTCTGGTATTCCATTTACAGGGCTTAATCAGTGATCCTTTTCTGGTTGGCAAACCCTCTGCTTATTAATGCAACAAGTCAAATTAAGGATTATACACCGTATAATAGCAGACTCAATCCATTAGTGGCTCAGAGGATTATCCGCCGTATAATACTGACCTGAACTGATAAGGAACCCGATTATACGCCGTGTAATACTGATCCAAACTCGGTATTTCTTAGCCACTTGTATATCACTTGTTTGATATGGACATATAAGTCCATCAGGCTGTGTTGAGCTGAGTTGATACAACGTCCATTAGGGTAGAATAGATGATATACAATTGATGATTTTGTGATTACACGCCGTGTAATCAATGATATTCACTATATTAGCTAACGTTTATACGGCGTATAAAAAGTACATCAATTATAATATAGCAAGCAATATACAGCGTATAATCATATCACATTGGGACAATCAGTGATAATACAGCGTATAATCACATCAAATTGGGACAATCAGTGATAATACAGCGTATAATTGTTACATCTATTATAGTAAACTAGCAATTATACAGCGTATAACTGTCATATCTATTAATATAATGATGACCAGTGATAATACAGCGTGTAACTGATTAAGATATGTGTGCAATGATTAACCTGATCATTTGTGGTCAATCAGCCTAATCTCACAACCCCTGCAGAGGAAGCCAACAACCCCAAAGGACAAGACTGGGTCAGCAATACACTCATCCCAAGAAGAATGCACCAAGAACCTGAGAAGAGCAGTACAAGTATACAAGGATTTTGCCAACAAGAAATAAAGCCCTGGCCCCCCAATTTAATTAGGAGATCTTGTGTACCTCAGCGCAAAGAACATCAAGACCACTGCCCCTTGCGCTAGCTTGAGCCCCCAACAAACAGGTCCTTACAAATTCTTACAACACATTGGTACTGTAGCCTACCAACTAGAACTTCCCCCTGTTATCAAAAAAGAAATAACCCTCTCTTCTGCACCAGATAGTGAGAACAGCTCCCCCACCCATCAAAATAGGAAGCTTCACAGAACACAAGGTTGAAGCCATCCTGGGACACAAACTCTGATACCAAAAACCTCACTTACTGATCAAATGGAAAGGATACCCCATGAAGAGAATACTTGGGAACCAAAATCCAACCTGGAGAATGCCGCCACCCTGCTGAAAGAATATAAGTCTTGGAGTAAAGAGTTGTGCTCTACAAGCTTGACTATGGTAGGGGAGGATGTCAGGGCCCGGATTGCCCTGGACAGTCAGCTGGTCTCCCTAGAGTTGTGTAAACCCAAAGAGTGGAAATCCACACAAATTATCTTCCAGGGCAAAACACCCCTTTCAACTAGCAAATGGCCCAGAATTTGAGAGGCATACAAGTCTCAAATCCCTGGCTTTGAGCCTGTTATCAAATTTGGGCCACTCACTTATCAGGAAATGGCACATTGGGAGCGCAATCAGACAATCAATTAATTGCGGGAACTATAAATAACTGTGGCATCTCAGCATGCTGCAATTCAAGGAAGGTTCATGTTATAGCAACTTATGAACTCTCACGCCCTTGCCCTAGTACACAAATTCTGGATAAAATTACAAATTCAACTCAAATTGATGCCATCAGTTCCCAAGTGGCATAAAAGGCCACATAATCTCCAGTAAGTATAAGTAGTGAGGGGGAGAAGCCCTCCTTACTGGTGACATCTTAATAAAGCGAGTTTATGCCCAGAAATTATTATCTTATTGCAGGAATTGTCTATTTTTGCTCAAATTTAATTATTCTCTTTGCATCTATTCAGGAATCCACAACACAATACAAACTTGCATATCCATATCCTCCTGGTTACACTCCTGCTGATCCAGTCAAAACACCCTGCACTCTTGACTTGGATTATTTTCACCCCCACCACCTGGATCTGCCACCTGCTATGAAGGAGATTCCTACTGCTCTTCCCCTTCCCGCACGCCTCCCACCCAATATTTTAGTAAACTGGGTTTTGCTTATATCACAGTATTAGAGTTGGCCGACCAAATTGTGCCCTATACTGGGAGTTGGTGCCCCCTAGTCCCTGCTCTCAACTACCTGATCTGTATTGCACCTATTGTGTACATGGCCTTCCAGGCCCAGCCTGCCTCCCCTGTGGGAGTCCAGCCGGACTCTGGTATGGGCTGTGACCTTATTGTCTCTTTTATTATCCTTGTTTGCTTTCCATTTACTACAACACCCATTTTTTACCCATTGTGTATATGTTTTATACTTATCTTGATATGTGTTGTTTTTTGTGTTGGCATTGCTTCTATAATTGCCATAATACTTTTTAGCTCTTTAGACAGCCTCTTGTAAAAATATTAACAACAATTTGGATATCAGTTAAGTTTAAATTTGAAATATAAGTTTATTGTGTTTACAGAAAGTTGTTGCTGATCAAAATTCAAAACCTTAATAGTAAACTTTAAGCCAATCAGGAGCCAAGTGAGAAAGTGATTGTTGTGATATAAAGGATCATTCAATAATTCTTTGGTGCATGTGAGCTAATTAATCTGATTGTCTGGATGTTTTACCATTGTGCGCCATTGTTGCTGTGGCAAGTTGTTGGTGGACTAGTGCTAACCCAGCAGCTGATTAGGCACTAGTCCACCTACAACTTGCCACAGCAACAATGGCGCACAATGGCAAATATCTAGCCAATCATATTAATTAGCACATATGCACCAAAGAATTCTTGAATGACCCTTTATGTCACAACAATCACTTTATCACTCAACTCCTGATTGGCTTAAAGTTTATCATTAAGGTTTTGAATTCAGATCAGTAACAACTGTATCTAAACACAATTAACCTACAATTTTCTAATTCAAATTTTGATGATCACTAAATTTTTGTTAATATGGTTACATTGGACTGTGTTTGGGTGCTAAAAATAATATGGCAATCAAGGAAATAATGCCAACACAAAGCAAACAACACATATTGAGATGAGCGTAAAACATATACACAATGGGTAAAAAGATGGGATAATGTAGTAAATGTGAAAAAAAAGGAATAAACAAAGAGGCAACAGTATCAAAATAATGTAGAATTTATTGGGGCAAAAGCTATAAAAACATATGGAAAGAATAGTAAAAAATCAATGAGAGAACTTGAAAAGCCACTAAAAGACCTTGACTCAGCAATTGCTGAAATCAAGGAAATTGAACGCAAGGTCAAAGCAAAAGTAAAGTATGCTGTCCTTGAAGGCAAGAAATTTTACAAGGTGTTGTCCAAGGCGCTTATTGCCAAAATACCTGACAACCCTGAAAAGACCACCACACATCTTCTTAACATCCAGAAGACAGTTATGGAGGGCTTACAATTCAAGTCCTATGCTCTTTCTGCGCTGTCTGTCCAGAACAATGACCCTGAGATGTATTAACATCTTAAACCAATCAAGAGAGCCCGCAAGGAGAACACTGAAATGCCTGCACAGCTGCTTGCACCAAAGATGGCCAACCTGGCAGAGGCTGCAGGCAAGGAAATCACAGAAGCAGGTAAGCTAATAAAAATTAATAAGATTTGGAAATACTTACTGTTTTTTAGAAAAGATAGACAGCAAAACACGCTGGGTCCAGTCCCCCTTTGTCCCTGCTACCTTTTATGCCAATTATGCATATCATGTGGCCAAGCAGTTGTTTCTGTCCTCCCTGTCTTGCAGAAGCTCAAAGACAGAATTCATGAGATTTTTCTGATGTTGCAGGAGGCTTTAGCTGAGCTGACACATGGGTAAGGGGCATCCAAGTGATCAGTTACTGCCTAAAAGAATGCCCAATTGTTCTGCCTGGACCCGGTATCTCTCAGTGAGTTTACTGTGTAAACTTAACTGATCTTGTTTGGGATGTCCTGGCAAAGCTCTCATTCGAGAACATGCCAGAGATGGGCTGGGCCATGCGTCTGCTTGCTTCTGCTTCCCATTGGAGCATATACTCTCTTACTTTCTTGAAAACTTTGGGCGTGCAGTGGGGAAATTGGCTGTTGTAGATGCAAAAGTTGCAAAGAAGACTAGAAATCCTTCTGGCAGATTTTAGGCTATCCTGGAGTGCAGATGAGATGTGGTTCCCCTTGGCAATAGATCTTACCTAAGGCAAGACCAAACATGAGAAGAAGATTAGTGCTGTGTACAACAAACTGTGCAAGTTTACTGAAGCCTTTTCTGGGCAAAGGCTTGATCTGGTAGTTTACCTGGGGTTTTTCTTCTACTTTGGGATGGGAGCCAGCGTAGAAGACCTGGACAGGGTCCTTCTTGGGATTGATGAGTCTTGGCTCTCATTGGACAGGAAAAAGGTTCCCCTGGGCTACAACCAGTCAACCATGTGATTCAAGACGCCCTGGTCCTGGCTGGGATTTACAGGACTGCAGCCCCACCAGAAAAGCTGCTCCTGAACTCCCACCTGACCTACTGCCTTTTACAAGTTGCAGAGAATACTTTAATCAGGGTGTATCCATTGTATACGGTGTTGCAGTGGAAGTTGTGCGCCATCTCTATTGCTGGGTGGGTACATACAGAAGAACCCATTATAGGCGCCCCCAATAAAAATATCTTTCCTCAATATAGCTCTACACTTTTAAATTTTTACTTTTTAAAATAATTAATTTTTTTAACTCTTATTTTAGCAAACAATGTTTGCAAAAAACCCAGAGAAGGTCTTCATAAAAGCCTATTAATTATGTTAATAAAATTCACTTCTAACTTGAGCACTTTTTATTTAATTTTTTTAATTTAATTTTTATATTTATTATACAAGAGTGATATAAATATATATGCGTAATCTAGTATCAAGTGTTTGGGATAGCCTAAGATGCCATAATAAAACAATTTAATATAAAATAAATACATTACAAACCTTCATTGATGGTCCTTCTGAATGTGACTGAAGGCTTGGAAGCTTCTAAATATAAAAGGATAATTAATAAATCCTAAATAATAAATTAGAGAATATAAAAAAAAGTTGGACATACTAAGCCTTTAATTGGTTGGCTGTTGGGCAAGGCACACAGGGATGAACAGATCAGTGTGGCCATAGAATTTTACCATGGTCTCAGCTGGAAGGGTGTGGATCCCAGCCTGCAGCAAATCAAGAAGGTCCTTGGTCCCAGTTGGCGCCCCCACTTGATAACTTGCTTAAGCCACCTGAAGACCTCCTCAATTGGATTGAGGAATGGAGAGTAAGCAGGGAGGAATAGGAGGCGCAAATTTGATGTGGCCAATTGCTGTGGGCCCACAGCAATGCTGGTGTCAATCATTAGGAATTCCTCAAGAATGTCAGGCATCTTATGGAGACTAATGCTGTCCAACACAATGCCGTTGGTAAAGCCAGGCTTGTTTGCCTCAGGTGCTCCTGGACTAATTGGAGAGATGATAGGAAGGTCCGGCTATTGTGGGAGCCTAGTATCATTTGGTACAGCTTGACCCCCTTTGGACCGAGGAGAGCCACCATCAAATAGCCTGTGGCGCAGACTGCAGCACACCAAGCCACCCTGTCATTGGAGCCTTTTGGGACGTAGCCATATGCATTGCACATTGACAAGGCAAATGCTGATTTGTCAATATAGTAAAATTTGACTGTCCCTTTGTTTTTGAGTGCAGTGTAGGCCACTGCATAGTTTTTCTGGGTCTCAATGTTGGTTGGGCTATTCCAATTGTATGGAGATACCCTGAGCTTTTTCCAGGAAAAGTGCATCCCCTTCAGCAGATGGTAGTAAAAGGAAATGGAAGCCTTAACCCCAAAAGTTGACTTGACCATTGCCTGTATATTTGCCAGTTCAAGATGACAATCCCGGGTGATCCACTGGTGGATTGCCCATTTGTGCTCCTTGGTGAGCATGGTGGAAACGTGCAAGGATTTCTCCTTGGCAAGGACTCAACTTGTGTTAATGAACTTGTTGAAGGTCTTGGAGGCGTACTTGAGATCCACTCCAAAAAGGGCCGCAGCCACCTTGTAATCATAAGATTCCCGCATTAGCAGAGCAGCTTGATGCGTTTGATATCTGGGAGGTGCTTCTGGGAGGGCTTAGTGGGAGTAGTTAAATTGGGATCCTGCTCAGGGACTGGCTTGAAAGGCATAGTCACCTTGGTATAGAAGGTAGCAAACTTCTTTAATATCAGCTATCCCTCATCATTTCTATAGAACTTAGGCTCCTTGTCCTCTTCCTGGTTGCCATCACTGACGTAGGGCTCATAGCTAGTGTCAAGCACAGGCTTCACCTTCTCCAGCATGGCTGACAGGACCAACTCTTGGCGGTGCACAACGTCAAACACATACAAAGTAAGTTCTACCTCCTTATTTCTAACTGTTTTTGTTGTGGTAACATTGGGCTTCCGGGTCAGCTTGGGAACCCAATAATTGATGCTCTGCACCCTAGCAGCTTGTGCTCCTTGAACCAGCTGTACCAGTGCAGCTTCACTATTGAACTCTCCTCTCCCATCTCCTTCCTGAGTAGGCAATTGGGTTGCATTAACTCTGTTCTTTGACCTGTGGGGGCAACCACAACTGTGGCACATAACAGAAGTATTGTTAGTTCTGTTGTTGTGTACTTTCCATTTTAAAATTTTAAAAAATACTAAATAAAACTTAATTAAGTCACTCCTTAGTTTTAATTTTTGCTTTTATCTGAATATGGGTATTTGTTTAATATTTTTTCCCCTCATATCACAATTATAGATTTTTTATTTCTTAATTATTTTTTTCTGGTTTTACAATGCCCATTTTAGAATACCCAAAATACTTTCCACCCATTTTCCCAGATTTTACGCCAAATTAAGCACCCAACACAATATTTTTAAAATCTATATTTCAGATCCCATGTCTTATTTTAGATACCTTGATATCATTCTTGATTACAATCCATTGCACACACTGAGTGAGTGATTTTGTTTACATAGTGAGTTGCTATTGTGTTTTGGTTTTGGTTTGAGTTTTGACTCACTGTGTGTGGGTGTATTTTATCACCAATTCACATAGTAAACATATGTACACCAAAGGTCAACTCATAACTTTTTGTTTGATAATCAATGTATTTTGGATTGTATTTTGAATAGTCTTGCTTGGTGTTTGAGCAATTCTTTGCTTTGTTGACACATTTTGTCCATTAACGCCAAAAATTCCTGTTAATAGGGTGTATATTTTAACCTGATAGTTGAAATTTGCTTAAATCTGAAATCATTTTGTTTAAATCTGAGGTATTTTTGGTTGTTGCATAGCTTTTAAAACTACACTACTTGATTCAGCACAACTTCTACCTCCTGGACTACATCCACTCTGTTCTTTGACCCATGAGGCCATCCACGTCCATGGTGCACTCCTCCTGCTCCTTGGCTCTGTTGTTGTGATGTGTCTAATTTGGTATAAAAATTAAATTAAATTAAATTAAATCAGTTAATCTATATAATTTATTTATTAAAATTTTTATCTATCTAAATTTAGTATTGCAAAAGCTTGTAGTCACTACCATTTATTTCAAATAAGGTTTCTAATTTATATATTAATTATTTTTTTAGTTGTAAATGTGCACTTTTAACTGTATGCATTGAAAATTTTGATTTATTTGATAATTTTCTTCCATAACAGACACTCAGAATATTTTTTCCATTTTATGCTCTAGATTATATATCTTAATTAGGATGAACTGGTAACAGTGTTATAGATTCATTGGTTTTTTTGATATTTGATATTTTTGCTGTCTGTCTTAGTACCTGTTAGGTCTTGTTGTTGTATCAAGCTTTCAACTTTTGTGACTGAGTTCAATTTGTTCTTAAAAATAATAGTAAACCTATTAGATTTGTTTTGTGACTGAAACTCATTTTTTCTAGTGCTTGGCATAATTGTTTGAATTATCATTCATTTTTTTATTAGTTTACATATTTTTAGTATGTCTGGACATTTTTGTCAGGGCCCAGAATGCCCTGGACAATCAGCTAGCCTTCCTAGAGACAAAGCAACCTGCATCATGGGAAACATTACCAACTGCCTTCCAGAGAGAAACCCCCCCTTTGAATCACAAATGGCCTGGGATTTAAGAGGCCCACAGGCCGCAAATCCCTGGCATCAAATCTAATAACAAATTTGGGCTCATTTACTATCAGGAAATGGTACAGTAGTTTTCAAACTTGTTGAGATAAATATAAAATCTCAGTCTAAAAACGTATACAACTCAGTTAAAAAACAAAATCAATGTTGAGTATATACTTCTTGGAAGTATAATAAACAAGATAATGGGGAAATTAGGAAGAGAATCATACTATATTGAATATGAATATAGGGTAATATATAGTATCATGGAAAGCCACATACTGTCCATGTACGTCATGGAGGTCATGGGGCTTATCTGAGTAATGTTCCTCTGAAGTCACAAGGATTATTTAAGTTGTATTCTTTTAGGATCTGGATTTTTTGATCTCCATAATAGATGGTCAAATGATAGTAGTGCCACCAACTTAATGCTTAGTTGGTGAGTCGTGCAGTGAGTAATTTGGTGAACTACTTGGGGTGTTAATTCCCTGAGAGGGAGTAACCAAAGATGTTGTGACATTCCCCCCTAGTGTCACGGTAAGTTCCATAATGCCAGGGATTATTTGGCCAAGTAGGAAAGCCCAAAAAGCCAGAAAACCTTTAACAAAATTAACTAATTTGGCAGACTTAAATCAAACGGTTGATCAAAAATGGGTTACAGCTGCTTAAGTTAGCCAGTTGAATCTGATCCCCCCTAAGTTGATGTTGTTAAATTAACCTAATTAAGGATCACCAAATATGATCTGATCTATTGGCATGGTCATCATAAGTTGGTCATCAAAGGGCTCTTTGCAACCTAGACAAGGTACTCACTTGAAAATGTGGAAGGAATAGGAGCCCAGGATTCAGGCAATATTGCTTAGTCAAATCTTGATATATATTGAATAATTTTCACTGTTTCAACTCTTAAGAGTTGAGTCCTCCCAAATTTTACTCAATAAAAATCATATATCCCTTGGTCTAACTTTGATTTTAAAAATGCATCCTCTAGTTGAGTTATTACTCTATATCCCCTATAATCTGATTCCCAGCCGGATCATCACGGGAAAATGGGGCCCTGCCGTTGGCACTTTGTCATTGACTACGCCCAATGTTAATCCCATGCCAACCAATCTTGAAGTTGTTCCACCTATCTTGGAAACTGGAAATTGGGTTGTCTCCCAATTCCCTTGTTGTGAATTCCGCTATTCACAATGTTTTGTTTTTGCCTTTGGTGGGCCATTTTGAAGATGAATCTCTTGCTTTTGCTTATGCTTATGCTTCTCAAAATGAGCCAATGGCTGAATCAGGAAATAAAATTGTTCCTTTTCTTGATTCTGCACAACTCACTTGCCCCACTCATGCTGGTGGCAAGTGATCCTACTGTCCTGGTAGTGTTTTGTGGTATTTTCAACCACTATATATTCCTTTTCCTATTCACCAATAAAATTAAGTCCTATTCAAATTTTTGTCTTTATGTCTTCCAGTACTTCAGCGCCTCTCTCTAACCACAACTAGTAGAGATTATTCATCCAGGGCCACAAGGTAATTGCATAGTCTTCCCTGCCATCCAACCAAGACTTAGTACAAATCCAACCCTAAGGTTAGGATTTCCCGTTGTGTTTCTGCGCCACGCCTCAGAACACAACAAAAATGGTGCTTACTACAGGGGCTGTAAGCCCCTCTGTTATCCCTTTTGCATCCACGTTTTCAGGTCCTTTGCCTCCCCCTATACAAGAGCCAACTTCACCTGAAATTACCAGCCCTCCTATTGAGGAAGACATTGCAGACCCACCTATTGTCTCTACTGTACTGAGCCTTGGGAATGGTCCTTGCCTAGTTGCTTATCCCATGGGCACCCCTGACTTAGAACAAGTCATGGCAGTAGCCCTTGGGATAGCCCGTGAGGGAGCTATCCCTGCCTCCAGTTGCAATTTAGTTGGGCTGAATACTACAAATTGATTATGGCTCCTCAATTTCCACAGCATCTCCTCTCAGCAGCTGGCTCTGCTGAGCATCTACTGTCATCCTTTGTGCAGCCTGCCTTAGCTCACCATCAAATGGTGTTAGGGCTCCATGTTCAAGAAATTCTGTCTCTACAAGCAGCTGTCACCCATTAATGGGATCATTTTGTGGCCTACCAACAGTGGATCCACTCCCTGTTTTCTTTGGTATCAGACAACCAGTGCAACTCTGTCACCTCCCAGACCTGTTTGGTTAATTTCATTGAGCAGATGCGCCAGTCCATCCCCAAATACGTCAGAGAGCGTCAACATGAGTTTCACCAGTTAGAACAACCCTGGCAAACCCAAGTAGACTCCACCCTAAACACTTACCTCACTAACTTTGAACGCCTAGTGCAACAGCTCAATGCATTCAGTGCCTATTCCTTTGAGCAATTACAACAGGTAGCTGACCTTGCTGCCCAAGGTCTAAATTACTCAGTGTGGAATTTGATCAAGAAAGAGCTGTCACTGCTGCTGCTATAGCCAAACTCCAGAATCAAGTGGCTGAATTATCTACGCCCAAGCCAGATGCTCTGCCTTCTCCCCCATCTGATGATTTGGTGGATATAGAGCAGAGACTATGGGATGTTATTTGAGAGCTAAGTGCGTCTACCTGCAGTCAGGGACGTCCTCCTGAAGTTCCTCAGCCTGATCCATGTGTGCTTGCTTTGACCACTCAAGTTGCTGAGCTACAGCAGGAACTTGCTGCCCTACGCAAAATGGTGACAACTGTTGCTAGCCCAGTTGGCGTTATTGACAAAGATGTTTGATGCCCTGGCTTACCAGGAGCCCCTCAAATCTAATGTGCTAGGGAGTTGATTGCCCTAGCTAACAAGGTGGATCATTTGAAGCGGGATCATGCTGAGTTAGATAGAGAAATACAAGAGATGAGTGAATTGATTGACTCAGTAAACAACAGTTTGCCCCTTGCCTCTCAGTGGGGCCATCCCTTACTTCTTGACTGGCTGAGCTCTCCACGGTAGTAACCTCCAAAGGCCAACGCCTAGATATTACTGAACAACAGGCCACTCTAGCTAATGATACAGGCGCCCGTGCTGCTGAGACTCTGACAACCCTTGAGGAAAGTGTTTGACAGATGTGGGCTAGACAACCCCCCTCTGAATCTGAAGCTGAGTTCTCCCCGCGCATAAATGTACTTGATAGCAACAATGGTGGTCCAACTCCAGAAGCATACTTCAAGCCTACCTTTAAGAAATTATTTGATCCCAAAACCTTGATCATTGCAGCTTTCCTAACTATCTATGAAACTGCCATGAGACAAGCATCATATGAGGGTAAGAAGGAACATTTTTGACCTGTCTACACCTAACCTGCCAGGAGGTGGTGGTGCCTGAGCTGCCCACCATTGAGACTTGGGAAGACTTGAAGCAGCTTTTGATTGACAAATTTGGTGGTGACCTTAGCCTGAAAGCAAAGAAGGACGCCTTCATGCACATTGCTTTCAAACCTAAGGAAACACTAGCAGAATTCACAGACAGATTCTACATGGAAGGACAGCAACTGATAACAAGCAGACAATTGATGGCTCACAAAGACTACACGGCTTGCGCTCAAGCCCTCAAGGTTAACCAGCTTCTGTGCCTTCACTTAAAAGCCCATAAAGCTATGATTTCCTCCATGAAGAGCATAAAGACGCTGTTGCAGGACATGCACCTTACCCATGTTGGGGCAGTCATTCAGGAGAATTGTGCCACCACTAATTCTGGTTTGTCTTCCTGTGGCACTTGCATCCTTACCATGAACTCGCAAAATCCTCCTTGATGCTAGGGTTGCCACAACTGTGGCCAGATAGGTCACCATTCTAGAGTCTGCATTAACCTGCGGGTTGAAGGAGCTGATCCCAAGGAGCAGGCGGGAAAAAAACAGTCAACCTAGAGGCAGAGACGCTCTTGGTTGACAATTCTTCCCAGTCTCTTTCAATCCCTCCCTCTATAACCGACTCTGAGCCTGCTGATTTGAGGCTCCTCCTATCCTCCTACTGTTCCACAATATCTCTGACAACTCTGACCTGGATTATTCTGATGTTGATGACCCTGACATGTACAGATACTCAGTTCTTGCTGTTCCTGAAACCATTACAGTCCCCTATAAATTGTGATCAGGAAAGACTACAACTACTGCTAAGCCTTTTCCTGAAGCCAAAGAAGTTGTCTCTTGCCCTTACCTCACTCAAGCAAATAGGTCCCCCGTGCAAGTGGAGTCATCAGAAGAAGCTGCTGAAGTTGCTGATGCTGTATTCAAGAATGTGTCAGTTTTTCTCCCTCTTCAGACTGTCTATAAGGAGTTTCCAGGCTTAATATGCATGATTGAGAAGTAAGACAAAGAACTGGCAGAGGCTCAAGACATCTTGGCTGTCCTCTCACCCTTTGGCTGTACTACTACTTGCGTATAAAACCATTCAAAAGGTGATTTCAAGGCCATCTTGGATACTGGTTCTCCGGTTAACGTTGTCTCCTCATAGCTTGTAAAGAAACTCAAACTTGCCCCTGACCTCAATTACCACCAGTCTTATGGCACGGCTGGTCTATCCATGACTTGCGCCATAGGAGCATATTCCGCTCTACCCATGTGGTTTGGCAAGCTTCTCCTAGCTGCGCCGGCAGTTGTCTTGGAAAATAAGAGTTACAATCTCTTAGTTGGCACCCAGTTCCTTAGGGAATATAATGGGATCATCAACTTGAAAGTTGGTTACCTCTCTATTCTGGGATAAAAAGTCCCTCTGATATTTGAAGAGCCAGTTAAAGTTCCCGGGAAGTGCCTCAAGATGTGTGCTTTAGAATATCCCACTAGGGTTTCACTCTAAAGTACCACACCCACTCCTCCAACATGAAGTGTCAACCCATGGTTTGTCCTACGTTTGAGGGTATCCATCTCCTGGCCACGTCTGCTGTAACCAACCCCCTGGCTCACAGGCCATCCTGGACTTCCAAATATTATATGAGCTACCCAAAGAAACTTTATTGGAGTTGTACTCTCCTCCCTCACTAGGTCGCAAAAAACCTTACCTCTGTCCTGGAATCCTAGACGTCTCCCATACAGACCCTGTTCAATTGCTAGTAGCCAACCTAGCTGATCTCCCCATAAATGTATCTAGAGGGCAGGTTGTTGGTTATGCAAATTATTGAATGCTCCTGATGTCTTTTCCCTTCATCCCTTTGGTACGTTTCAGGACTTTAACCTATCAGAAGACAAGCCCCAAGTCCTATCTCTGTTCACTGCTCAAGACTTCCCACAGCTATCCCTGGTTCAACAGAAAGAGGTGCTTGAATTGCTAAATCAATTTCAGATATTTTTGCTAAAAACAGTACTGAGTATGGTCTATCCAAAGGTGTTATCCATCAATTTGATACTGGAGAAGCTCCTCCCTTCCGCGCTAAACCATATCACTGCAGTTGCCTGGATGACACCCAGGTATCTAAAGAGCTCAAACAACTGTTAGACGCTGGGCTACTGGCCCCTTCCCAAAGTCCTTGGGATTCACCCTTACTAATCTTAAAGAAGAAGAATGGGGGTCATTGTATTGTGATGGACTACTGCCAATTGAACTCCTTGACTAAGAAGGACTCTTATCCCTTGTTGCGTAAAGATGATGCTCTCTGCCAACTTGGAGGCTCTAATTTCTTCTCTGCCATGGATCTGGCATCAGGTTACTGGCAAGTTGACTTTTTGCCCAAGGACCGCCAAAAGGCTGCCCTCATTACATCTGAAGGGCTGTTTGAGCCTATCTGCATGCTGCAGGGACGCTGCAATGCCCTGGCTACCTTCCAAAGGGCTATGGACTTCATCCTCTGTGACTTGAAACTGTCATGTGTCCTAGTATACTTAGACAATATAACAATTTTCAGTGCTACCTTCACCAATCACCTGGCATATCTCAAGAAGATGTTCCTAAAGATTTTAGAAACTGGCCTCAAGCTAAAACCCTCTATGTGCGCTTTCTTTAAAGAGTGTCTTGAATTCTTGGGCATTAAGTAGCCCAGACAGGGATTCACCCAATGACTAAGAAGGTTGAAGCCATTGACAAAATGCGTCCACCCACCAACCTGCAAGAGGTACAAGTCTTTCTGGGTATTATGGGCTACTACAGGCAGTTCATTCCCAACTTTGCCAAAACTAGTGAACCCCTAGTCCAGCTGTTATGTAATGTCCCTTTTGAATGGACTGCCAGCCAGCAGCAAGCCTTTGAAACCCTTAAGCAGAAACTCAAGGAGGCTCCCATCCTAGTGTATCCTGACTATGATAAGGAATTTATTCTATACACTGATGCTAGAAATCTTGCTATTGGGACTATTCTGGATCAACTAGACAACAAAGGCATGGACCATCCTGTGGCTTATACTTCCCGTGTTCTAAACAAGCATGAGAAGAACTACAGTGTCACAGAGAAAGAATGTCTTGCTGTGTTGCACGCAGTCAAACAGTTCTGCCACTATGTGTATGGTACCCATTTCACTGTTGTCACTGACCACACTTTGCTCAAGTGGTTGCAACAACTTAAGGAGCCAGAAGGACGCCTAGCTAGGTGGGCTCTCCGCCTGCAAGGTTATGACTTCACTGTGCTCCATTGCCCCAGGATTCAATATCAGAACCTGATGGTTTATCCATAATGCCCATCCTTGCTCTACATCCTGCTGAGGCGGACCAGTTGTATGAGCTAATTGGATACCCTTCCTCTTGGGAAAGCAATACAGAAGAAGTCCAATTAGCCTTGTCCAAACTATCTGAAGATACACTCATTTGCAACAATCAGCTCTTCAAGAAAGTATGAGATCAATACCTGCCTTATGTACAACCTAGTCTTTGCCTTTTGTTGGTGCTACAAGCTCATAAGGAGACCGGGCATGGAGGAATTGCCAAGACTTTTGACTGGCTCCAGAAGAATTACTTCTGGGAAAACCTTTGCCTTCAGATTCCAGACTTTGTAGCTAGTTACCACGGCTGCCAACTTCAGAGACCATGAGCTGCCTCCCACAAGTTCAAATTAGTTCCCCCTCAACATGCCTTTCATACTGTCAGCATTGACGCTGTAGGTCCTCTCCCCTGCTCCCACTCTGGTTGCCGCTTTATACTAATTGTGGTTAATCACTTCAGCAAGTGGGTAGAAGCGCGCCCTACTAAGTACATCACCGCTAAGACAACTGCTGCCTTCCTGTTACAAGAAGTTTTCTACCGCCATGGCAGCCCTCAAGTGTTGCTATCTGAAAATGGGACTAATTTCAACGCTAAGTTGGTAACCTCTGTTGTTGAGGCCTTGGGGTCTCATCAATTCTTCTCTGCCCCTACAATCCTTCTAACAACGGGGCATTTGAGCGTGCAAATTTAACACTGGTTTCTATCATGAGGAAGCTCACTTACTCTGACACTGCAAACTGGAATCTATACTTACCTGCTCTCTCTTTGTGTATTGCCTTAGAAAACACTGTGTCACTGGGTATTCTCATTTTGCTATGCTGTATGGGCAAGAAGCCACCACCCTGTTGCTATTGGAGCCCCCCTACTCTCCTCCAATAAGGCCATGGATCACAACAACCACATCAAAGACCTAGTCAACCGCATAATTGGTATACAGGCCACAGCTTACACTTCTGCATATAAGACTAAGATGCTTGGGCTTTCCCCTGATAATACTAGACATTCCCCTTTACCTGAGCTTGAAGTTGGTGACTGTGTTCTTTACTACCAGCACAGAGTGGGTGGACGTGCACATAAGCCAGATACTCTGTGGGTTGGCCCTTTGGAAGTGACCTTAAAACGCGGGTCCAAATACACCTTAAAGCTCCTGTCTAGTGGCCGTCCTTTTGCTTGAGTGCATGCAAAGTTCCTCCGCAAGTATCACCCCCCTAAGGCCAATCTAGAGGGGGGTAATGTTGTGAATTCTGCTATTCACAATGTTTTGATTTTGCCTTTGGTGGGCCATTTTAAAGATGAATCTCTTGCTTTTGCTTTTGCTTCTCAAAATGAGTCAATGGCTGAATTGGGAAATACAATTGTTTGGTTTCTTGATTCTGCGCAACTCACTTGCCCCACTCATGCTAGTGGCAAGTGATCCTACCGGCATGGTAGTGTTTTGTGGTATTTTCAACCACTATATATTCCTTTTCCTATTCACCAATAAAATTAAGTTCTATTCACATTTTTGTCTTTGTGTCTTCCAGTACTTTGGCGCCTCTCTCTAGCCACAACTAGTAGATATTATTCATCCAGAGCCACAAGGTAATTGCATAGCCTTCCCTGCTATCTAACCAAGACTTAGTACAAATCCAATCCTAAGGTTAGGATTCCCTGTTGTGTGTTTGTGCCGCGCCTCAGAACATGACAGCCCTGAATTTTATTCTGAAGATTCTCTAATGCTTTCACATGCTATTTATCTTGGGCTCCTTTGGTTTGGGTTAATTGTTTTACTTAACCCTAGTATCTCATTTGGAAATTTCACAAAAAAGTATCTGAAGCTGCATTGGTGGTTAATCATTAACTCCATGTGGATTTGGGTGGTGATTACCCACCACTTGGAGACAGCTTCTTATTATCCAACAATTTCCGTCACATTACTCAACTCTTCCACATCTGAGTTTTTAGAAGCAGTATGACATGAATTTATGTTTCTTTTCTCCTGCTCCATCAAGATACCTTTGTTTACCATGTTTATTTGCATCAGTTCATTTATGAGTTTTCAGTTTGGGCTTTTCTTTAATTTTTGGTTTCCATCTCCAGCTGCAGTTGTAGAGACTGGATCCTCTTTTTCTTATTTCTGTCGTGTCATGTTATTTTGGCGTCTGGATTATTTTCCTGCTCCACCCACTGATGAAATTTCGTGTGAATTTTTGTCTGCTTTATCATTTTATTCTGGCTCTAACCTTAGTCACAAATCCCAAGTTTATCATGTGATGACAAAGGTTTTGAAGGATGCTCATGAATGGTTGTTGTCCGCGGTGGAGCACAATCCATATGTTTTAACTGAAAGTGCATCTCTGTACCCTTTGTTAAAAAATATGTGTGTATCTATTGAGGAGCTCAAAGTATATTGTAAGCTGTACACCTTTCAACAGGGTACAACTTTGTTCTCAATATTACTTTCTCAGTTTCTTGCTTACTGCCGTACAATTGATGTTCCTGAAGTTAATAAACTCTCAGTGTTGTGGTTAGCAGTTGACCAGACTTCCCAGGACTTGGCATTTTGGGATTCCCTGTTAACCACAACTGAGGCCCTGGTAAACCAAATTCTTTCTCTGGTCTCAAATCTGTTGACTTCCAAACAAGGTGCTATGGAAATTGAAGCCAAACCTGCTGCTTGCTCCTGGTTTTCTGGTAACTGTTCCACAGTAGCTTCAATTGGTCAGAGTTGGGATTGCTCTCCCTGTGTGTCTACTCTGTTGCAATTGGCAATTTTGAACAAGCCTGCCAAGGTAAACAAAGCGCCAGTGGTGACCACGCCAGAGAATTTGTTGGCTATGATCCAGCATGTCATGTCCACAAAGTCTTTGGTAGTCAAGTCCAAGGAGTTACCTCTTGTTTCTATCAATTGTGATTGTCTTGTCCTTCCTGATGCTGTCCAAGAAATGATTGAGCGTTATTTTCAGGAGCACCCTGTCTTCTTAGCTGCTGTCTGTACCAATGAAGAGAAGCAAAATCTTGCTAAGGTTGCTGCATCTGCAGCAAATAAATCTAATTTATGGTTACTTCTTGTTTTATGGTAGTATTGATAATGGTTATAAAATCTTTTGGCCGGCCATTCTGTTAGATACAGGTGCTTTTGAGAACTTCATGAGTGTTGAGACCCCAGATCTGTTGCAACTCAAGTATCATCCTGGGATGCTGGTCAGAGGTGGAAACTGTCAAACGTTTCCTTCTTTCCAGCTTAAGAAACCAGTGACAGTTGTAGTTGTGGGTCAATTCTTTACTGCAAGGTTCCCCATATGCTCAACTCTTATGTACCCTATTATCTTAGGAGTGGGCTGGTGACGGGACCATAATGTATCAACTCTGCTAAAAGAAATGAGCTACAAGTGGACCACTCTTCAGGCTTTACCATTTGTATGCTGTTGTTGGTTATATCATAATTACAGTAGTCTTCCCAGACAATCCAGTTGGTTCCTGTTCCTACACCTGTAAGTTTGGACCTAACAGCATGTTTCCACCTCTGGTCTGCAGCATTTGACACTACTAGGGACAAGGTTCTTCCCAAGCACACTCAGTTTGACTTTGACTTTAAGGTTACAGTTGATTTGATTTGTATTACGTCTCCTATTTACCCTTTGACTTTGAAGGAAGACACATGTTTGGAGGAGTGAACTCGGGATTTGTTGGCAAAAGGATACATCTTTAATAAGGCTTTATCAATCTGCTCTCCATTGTTGTTTGTCCAAAAATCCAATGGGTCTCTTAGACCTTTTGTTTACTATGGGGATTTGAACATCATCACAATCCCTGACCCCTATCCTTTGCCTCTTGAAGCACAAATTTCTTGGTGCATTGAGAAGGCAAAGGTATTCTCAAAACTTGATTGTTTGAATACGTTTAACCAGTTTAGGATTGCAGAAGGGATTCAATGGTTCACTGCATTCAGAACTAAGAAGGATATCTTCCAGTTCCATGTTATGCCTTTTGGATTGAAGTTTGCTCCATATTGCTTTCAGCGGTTAATTGATTTGGTCTTGGGGAATCTCCTGGGTGTATGTGCCATTGCATACATGGACAACATCTTAGTGTTTTCTCCAGATGAGAAGTTGCATAAGGCCCACCTGTCAGCAGTTGTAGAGCGCATTCTCCAGACAAACTTGATCATTAAAAGGAGTAAGTATGAATTCTTTAAACGTAAGGTTACCTTTCTGGGTAATATTATCTTTGAGGATAGCCATGCTATTGCCCCCAAAAAGGAAGCAGAAGTTTGAGAGTATGCCAATCCTGTGACAGTATCCCAATCTCGCATTTTATTGGGTACCTATACATTCTTGAAGAAATTCACTCCTCACTTGTCTGAAATGGCTGTCCCCTTGTATTCAGTAAGCAGAAAGACAACTTTGGTCTGGATACCTGAGTACGCGGAAGCGTTTGCAGCAGTCAAGGCTCTTTTGTTTTCATTGCCAGTATTCAGACATACAGATCCAGAGCTTCCTTTTTTGATCTCCACAGATGTCTCTAAATATTCTGTGTCTGATGTGTTGTTATAAAATTCTGGCAATGGTGTTGAGCAACCTTTAGGGTAATTCTCCAAAAAGATGAAGGCTCATGAACATAATTACATGATATATGACAAGGAATTGTTGGCAGTTGTGGAGTCCCTAAGGCATTGGCACCACCATCTCATGTCAGTGTGTCATCTGTTTGTAGTAAGAACCTATCATAAAGCTCTTCTGTACTATTGCCAACCCAGGGGTTTTTCAGGTTGCCAATCAAGATGGCATGGTGATTCAACCAGATAAAAGCTCTGCTATGAGTTTATTAAGGGACTTGATATCACTTGGCGGATGTGTTGAGCAGAAATCCTTCCCACCTCCCAGATGCTGGTATGGACATCAAGTTTAATACGCACACTCTGATTCCAGATGAAGCTGTGGTCTCTTTTGTATTAATTTTGCCTGCTACACTAGCTACCATGTCCTTAACCAAGGGCGCAGACTTAGACTTATATTCCAAAGTTAAGTTCTTGCAGCCTTTGTCCAAGGGTTATGATAGGTTACTGGAAATGGCTTGTGCACACCTGGTAGGTCAGCTGTAGAGTTATCACAAAATAGGACCAATTCTATATCATCAAGGTTGCTTGTGGGTTCTGGAGGGAACCGCTTGGGGTGAAATCATGGAGGCCTATCACACCTGCCCTACAGCAGGCCACCCAGGGAAAAAACAGTGGAATTAATTTTTGACAGTTTCTTGGAAAGGTTTGGATGTGCAGGTGACGGCTTACGTTTGAGACTGCTTAGTATGTGTTTGGTCCAAGGCAAGCAGAACTAGACTACTGGTTTTTTGGTTCCATTACAACCAGCTGCAGGGCCCTGGATGTTGGTGTTAGTGGATTTTATTGGCAAACTTCCAAATTCCAATGGGGTTAATCCCATCAAGGCGGTGGTTAATTGTTTCACAAAAATGGCATACTTTGTTCCCTACTCTACCACAATCACTTTGGTGGAAACAGCTGGGTTGTTTGTGAATAGAATCTTCTCCCTATGTAGCATCCTAATGGAGATTGTGAGTGACCCAGGCCCCAATTTATTGCTCAGTTCTGGGAATCTTTTAATGGAATTCTGGGTATCAAATTGTGCCGCTTTATAGCTTTCCATCCCCAATCCTGGACAAACAGAGAGGGTAGACCAAAGTTTGGAGGTCTACCTACGTTGCTACACTAATGTGTGACAATATGACTGGTGTGCTAACCTACCCATGAAAGAGTTCACATAGGATAACGCCCTGCACACATCAACTCAGGTTTGCCATTCTATGACATTGTGGGTTAAAATCCTTAATCTAATATGGGTCCTCAACTAAATAGCAATGCAGAAGCTGTAACTGATTAAGCTGCTGCATTTAAGAAGATCCATCAGGAGCTTCAGGTTACACTTGCTGCTGCCATAGCAACTTACAAGGAATACGCAGATTGCAAGCGCCAAGAAAGTCCTACTTGCAAACCAGGTGATCTAGTCATGATGTATGCCCGCAATATGAAATTGAAGGTCCCCTGCTGCAAACTAGGTCCCAAGCAAGTTGGCCCCTTTGCATATTGGTTAGATTTACCCCCAGCCTTTAAGATTTTCCACACCTTCCATGAGTGCTTACTTACTCCCTTTAAGGGTATGAAAACTCCTTCTTCCCAACCCATTCTTTTAGAAGGAGAACCTGAGTATGAGCTAAATTGTATTCTGTCTTCACGTAAGAATTGACATTGCCTGGAATATTTGGTGTCATGGAAGGGCTATCCTGACTCTGAAAACTTGTGGGTTCCACACTATGATTGTTCCAATTCCCCAGATCTTATTCAAGAGTTCTATAATCACAATCCAACTGCCATTGGTCACCCCAAGCTTACCTTAGCCACAATAAAACTTCCTCCCGCCCACAAGAACTTCTCTATGTCTTATCTTCCAGATTTTGATATAGTGCCCCAGGCTAAAGTGAAGGGTAATGTCATGGTAAGTTCCATAATGCCAGAGATTATTTGTCCAAGTTGAAAAGCTTGAAAAGTCATAAACCTTCAACAAAATTAACCAATTTGAAAGACCTGAATCAAATAGTTGATTAAAAATGGGTTATGGCTGCTCCAGTTAGCCAGTTGAATTCAATCCCCCCGTAAGTCAATGATGTTAAATCAATGTAATTTAAGGGTCACCAAATATGATCTGATCTATTGGCATGGTCATCATAAGTTGGTCATCAAAGGGCTCTTTTCTACCTGGACAAGGTACTCACTTGAAAATGTGGAAGGAATAGGAGCCCAGGATTCAGGCAGTATTGCTTAGTCAAATTTTGATATATATTGAATAATTTTCACTGTTTCAACTCTTAAGAGTTGAGTCCTCCCAAATTTTACTCAATAAAAATCATATATCCCTTGGTCTAACTTTGATTTTAAAAATGCATCCTCTAGTTGGGTTATTACTCTATATCCCCTACAATCTGATTCTCAGCCAGATCATCACAGGAAGATGGGGCCCTGCCGTTGGCACTTTGTTGTTGACTACTCCCAATGTTAATCCCATGCCAAACAATCTTGGAGTTGTTCCATCTATCTTGGAAACTGGAAATCGGGTTATCTCCCAATGCTCTGAATTTTATTCTGAAGATTCTCTGATGCTTTTACAGGCTATTTATCTTGGGCTCCTTTGGTTTGGGTTAATTGTTTTACTTAACCCTAGTATCTCATTTGAAAATTTCACAAAACAGTATCTGAAGCTGCATTGGTGGTTAATCATTATCTTCATATGGATTTGGGTGGTGATTAACCACCACTTGGAGACAGCTTCTTATTATCTGAAAATTTCTGTCACACCTGGGGTGCTGGAAGGTGGAAATTTGGGAATCTTCCTGAGAATGTTGGGGATACAGGCTTGATACTGATCCAATTTGGTGTTGGGAACATGTAGTATGGAGTTGCGCTGGGCTGTTCTTGCTTTACATAGGTAGAGTTGGTCATTGTGCATACATTTTAGTTTGGTTCTCACACCAATTTCTTTGATGAGGTAAGTGTTGTTGGGCTTGACTTCCATGATAATGCCTGGTCCACGTAGCCCTGGGTCTAACTTATGCTGGTTATGGTTAATAACCCAGATCTTGTCCCCAACCTGGAATCTTCCCTGTTGTAGTGGAATTGTATCTCTTTTGATCCACGTCTTCCTGATCTTCTCTAGCACAGCATATGTTGGGGTTACTGTTATCTGGTACCCTTTTTGCAGAGGTAACTGTGGTCCTGCAGTTGTACTAAGAAGGGCGGGCTTTTGTCTATAGACAAGCTCATACAGGCTTTTATCTGTGTTACAGTTGACTTGTATTCTGCATACCATGAGTGCTGTTGGCAGCATGTCAACCCAGGCTTTTGGATTGTTAGCAGATAACATACAGTGGGCTTCCACTAGTCAGTTGTTTAGGTGTTCTGCTTGTCCATTTTCTTGTGGGTGATACAGGCTGGCCGTGATGTGTCTTATTCTGTTTTTGGCAAGCTAGATATTGGTTTCAATGGCCTTAAGTTTGGTGCCTTCATCTGTGATCAGAAGGTTGGGTTTTCTGAACTTGGCTTTGATCTCTTTCCTGATAAATTGTCTTGCATCATTGCCTCTATGTTCTTTTGTAGCTTGAGTTACAGGCCACCTGATGGCATAGTTGATAGCTGCTATGGTGTACCTTTTGCCTTTTTATTGCCAGGCATTGGTCCACAATATCCAATGACCACCCCTTGAAGGGCTTTGTGATGGATACTGGTACTACTGACTTGGGCAGTGCCTTGGTTCAGGCGTAATTCTCACAGACTTTGCACTGTTCTAATACTTCTCTGATATCATCTAGCATGTTGGGCCACCAGTAGCATTTCTTGAGATATTTTTGCAAGTTCCTACCACAGGTGTGGCCCAAGTCTCTGTGATATTGGAGGATTGTGTTAATCTTTTGTATTGATGGGACGTAAGGTACAGTGTCACCATTTGGAAGTATTTAGTGTAGCATGTCATATACGTTTTTGAACAGGTGTTTGTTCTTAAGGACTTTCTCTTGGATGTTCATTGGTGTGCCAGGTGGGAACCCTTCTTGGAGATTCTGAATGATTAACATGGGCTAATCAGGGTCCCCATTGATACATAGGATATGTTTTCTGTATAGCCTTGACAGGGTGTCTGCAGTAAGCATTTCCTTGCCTGGCTTGTATTCAATTTGCATTGTGTATCTCTGTATGAGACTCATCCACTTGGCTTGCCTTTTTGACAAGTGTTTTTGTGTTTTGAAGAATATCAACAACTTGTGGCTGGTAAGTACTTTGAATATTTGTGCTTCTTTAAGATAGCATTTCCATTTCATAAGACAATTTATGATGGCTACCAATTCTTTATAGTGTATGGGATACCTTTTTTGTTGTTATATAGCTTTCTTGAATTGTACACCACAGGGAGGGAATCTTTTTCTGCAGTTTGGATACAGAATACTCCTCATCTGGCGTAGCCAGATGTGCCGTTTCTAGTTCATAGATTCCCTTGCAACTTGGGTATTGAAGGATAGGAGCAGTAACCATATGATCTTTTAGTTGTTGGAAATGTTGGTCTTGTAGTGGTGTTCACACAAAATAAATTGTTTTGCCAGTAATGACATACAGGGGGCTGTTAGGACACCCCAGTCAGGGACAAATCTCCTCACATAGGCTACCATACCTAGGAAGGTGTGGAGCTCACTCTTACTTCTTGGAGCTGGCATTTCAGTTATGGCATGTATCTTGTCTGGATCTGGCTTGATTCTGTCTTTGCTGATAATATAATTGAGGAATGGAAGTTCAGCCAAATAGAATTCACACTTTAACAGGTTTGCAATGAGTTGGTTTTCTTTAAGGGTGAAGAGGACCAGGCAGACATCTTCCCAGTGTTGCTTTAAGGTTGGGCTGTAGATGATGATGTTGTCCAGGTAGATGATTGTGTGTTTCCTAATGTGTTCCTTGAAAGCCTTGTTCATGAAGGTCACAAAGGTGCTGGGAGCGTTTATCATACCAAAATTGAGAACAACACATTCAAAGGATCCATATTTAGTTCTGAACGCGGTCTTTGGGATATCTTCAGGCTTTACTCAAATTTGGTGATAGCCTGCAGTTAGATCAATTTTTTTAAAGATTTTGGATCCCCCAGGGTGTCAAAAAGGTCATCAATCAGAGGCAGGGGATACCTGTTCTTAATTGTGACCTTGTTGAGTGCCCTGTAGTCTGTGACTAGGAAAAGGCCTCCATCTTTCTTTGCTATGAAGAAGATAGTGGCACCAAAAGGCAATTTTGAGGGTTATATGAGTCCTTTCTTGAGGGCTTTTTCAAGATAAGCTTTCAGTGTGCCATCATCTTGTGGTGTGAGGCAATAGATAGAATGTGCCTTATGTATACTTCCTTTGAGGCCAATCTTGTGTTGTATGCCACGGTTGGGTGGTAAGCCGGGTAGGGCTTCCTGGAAGACAGAGGGTAACTCACTGACTAGCTGGTCTCATATGTAGTTGTTCTTACGTCTGATTTCTGTATTCTTTAAATGGATAGCTTCATATGTGCAGGTGTTCTAATTGATTTTGCTGGTTTTGGTTCCCTCTTCTGTTTCTATAATCTTCACAAACATGTGGTCCCTTATAACTGTGTTAAGATGGGTTGAGTAACATGATTATGTACCTCACCTTGTTGTATGTTGAGGGTAGTGCTGTCCCAGTCAACATGAGGTTTGGTCTTTCTCATCCAGCCCAAGCCAAGTATAACATCATATTTGGGGATTGGTATGATAGGGCCACTGGGTGTGGTTTGCACATCTCCAATTTGGGTGCAGAAAGGCTTTGCTTCTTTGGTGACTGGTCTGCTCCTGTTATCTTCCATGATAACCCTCTTTATATTGCTTTGGACTATGGGTAGTTTCATAAGGTTGGAAAACTTCTTGTCAATAAGAGATTGCTCTGCTCCAGTGTTGAATAGTACAGTGCCCTTATATCTGCAAAAACAGAAAGGATAAGCAAGGAGTTTATTTCCAGTTTGGGCAGCAAACTGTAGAGGATTGCTGGAGGGTTCTTGGATCATGGTGATTGAATCCACGTCCTGATCCCTGTACAAGTCTTGTAGATTGGGGGAGGGCGGCTTGCTTAAGCACTCTCCTTAGTTTTCCCCTCCTTGTTGGTATCTTCAGTGCTTGCCTGGTTGGCTTGGGCAGTACAATTCCTGTTTTGAGGATGGATGTTGTTGGCTAAGTTATTTTGCTTATTAGGTGGAGGATCCTTTCTTGTTGAAGGGCTCTCTTTTTGTTTATTTGTTACATGTAAGTTGTCATATTTTTAAGCTGCGCGCTTTCCCTCTAGGAATACATCTTTGGGATTTCTGCAGCAGATCATGTCAAACTGGCATCTAATGTGTGTAAGAGGCCATTGTAGAAATACAACCGTGGTCCAGGATTGTCAAAGGTGATGGTTTTGAGAGCTTGTTCACATAGATCTTTGTACACTGCAATGTACTCCTCAATTGTTCCTGTCATTTGCTTGTTCTGAGTTTGATCATGATCACAACGTTGGAGTCCTTCATGGAGAACTTTTTGAGAAATGCGGCCTTGAACATATCCCAGTTCTTTTTCTGGTTGGGGTGTTGATCTAACCATTCACTTAAAAAATGTGAGGCGGTTCACGTGATGCAAAGGGCAATTTTGCTGGTCCAGAGTCTGCAGGGCTAGTCTACTTGTTTAAACTTGCTTTGTGTTCTGTTGTCCAGAGAGAGGTGTTTTCCTGGCGTAATCCTGCAAATGTCCCAATTTCTGCCAAGTGTAGGCATTAAAATACAATACTGGGTATCTAAGGTGTCTAGGGACTGTAGAAGTTGTAGGTGGGATTATGAGTCTACAAGCGTGGAGAAGGTTGTATTGTTTGGTGGGGACAAGGATGTTTCCAAAGATGGTGAAACCTTTGGGGATGTCCTGTCTGTCTTTGTAGTCTATTTAGCCTGCAGGGAGGGCCATTTTCTGGACCTTTTCCTTGGGAGGAATTTTTCCTTATATTTGCGTAGGTGTGGATAACCTACCTGTGCTACCACTGTTGAGTATATACTTCTTGGAAGTATAATAAATTAGATAAAGGGGAAAATTTATAGAAGAATGATACTTTATTGGATATGAATATAGGGTAATATATAGTATCATGAAAAGCCACATACTGTCCATGTACGTCATGGAAGTCATGGGGCTTATCTGAGTAATGTTTCTCTTAAGTCACAAGGCTTATTTAAGTTGTGTTATTTTTAGGATCTGGGTTTTTTTATCCCCATAATAGATAGTCAAATGATAGTAGTGCTACTAAATTAATGCTTAGTTGGTGAGTCGTGCAGTGAGTCATTTGTTGAACTACTTAAGGCGTAAAGCCCCCAAGAGGGAGTAATCAAAGATGTTGCAACATCAAAAATTAAGGAATTTACATTAAATTACAATAGATTTGATCCACTTTGATTTTGTTTTTAGACTGAGTTGTATTTTTTAGACTGAGGTTCTTTGTTTATCTCAACAGGTTTGAAAACTACTGTACATTGGGAGGGCAATTATTTGAGTGTGCAATTGGGTGCTTAATTGCTTGTGGAATCTATTAATAGCTGTGGTGATAAGGAGCGCCTTTTGGGGAAGCTTCAAATATGGAATTAGGAAGAGAAGAAGCATATTTTATTGGATAATACTTTAGACTTATATAGCTTTAGCTGTGGCGGAGATTTTAGTTGGATCAAACCCAGGGGCTGGTCATATGCTGGATGGGTTTGAGTCACTGGATACCTGGACAGTCATGTGATATTAATTTGTTGCCATTTCTTGTATGTTGAATAGTATTTTGGAAAGGCACCAAATTGGGAAATGACTGGATGTTGAGTGTGATAGCAATAGCCGGAATACTTGTACATCCAGACCCTCAACACACCCCTCCCTTAAGGGGTTACTTGGGTACATCAGGAGGGGGCTTTGTCTTGACGGCTGCTGCCTGATGTTCCTGGAGTTGTTTACTAGTGGGCACCAACTGGGGGTGAGTGTTCTCCTTTGCTAGGGTGGAGGCAAGATCTGTGATACTTTTTGGTGATGGACTCTTTGGCACCCTGGAACTTAACCAGGTAGGTGTTCCTGTCTGGTTGGTATCTGATGATTCTTCCTGGTCCTCTATGTACTGAGTCTAGCTTCTTTCTGTTCCCAGCTAAGACCCAGACAGGGGAATTGATGGAGAGTGGGTCCTCTGTTGAGGTTAACTTTTGGGTTTTGAGTCTCTTTGTTTCTGCCAGTTTGACTTTGAGGTGTATGTGTTGTAGAGCTGGTTTCTGTTCTACTGTGGGAGGTTTCCTGGGGGATCTTTACATGTGGTTGATTATTACGGGGGATTATTTTGGGTTGTACCTGTATGTTAATTCAAACAGTGAGTAGCATGTCCCTTGATTGGTGCGGACCTGGGTTACTAGTAATGCATGTTTCACGTATAGTGGCCATGTGTCTTTGGCTTTGCCATCCATTATTTTCTCTGGGGTTCTAATAAGGCTGCTGTTCAGGTGTTCAACTCTGCTGTTGGCCTGTGACCTGTAGGGCGAGGTTGTGGAGTGTTTGATGTTCTTTTTTTAGATTGATGTTTACTACATGGCCTGTTAACTCTTTTGCTCCATCTGTTATGATGTAGTCTGGAGTGCCGTAGTCTGCTATGATTGCCTTATTAGAAAATTGGTTTATTGTTTCTGCTTTGTGGTCTTTTGTTGCCCAGCAGATAGGCCATCATGTGGCAAAGTCAATGGCTACAATTAGGAAACATTGATTTGTTTTGGTTTCTGGGAAGGATCACACTACGTCTAGTCCCCAAACCTTAAATGGTTCAGGGTCAGGTACTGGGTTGACTGTTGGCTGTGGCGCCTTGGTGCTGGCGTATTTTTCACACGATGTGCACTTCTTTAGAACATTGATTATGTCTTACTTTAGGTTGGGCCACCATACTATCTCTTTTAATGTGAGATATAGGTTATTAGCCTTTGTGTGTCCTAGCAGACAGTGGTGTCTTAGTATAGTGTCAACTCTTTGTGCAATTGGAATGTATGGAATGTGTTTGTCCTTGATGATTCAGTATACCATGCCATTTGATATGTGGAAAAATTTTCATTCCTTACTAGTGTATCATGGGTTAGCTAGTGTGTGGAGGGATCCTTTCCTTTTGTCTTGTACTCAGTGTTGTATAGGTTGGGCCAGTCAGGGTCCAGGTGGTCAGGGTATCCCCTCTCTTGGCTGACATAGCCTAGAGAGAGCATCAGCTGTGACCAGCTCTGCCCCCTTTTGTATTGGATGTCCAGGTTAAGTTGTTCCAGCAAGGACATCCATTTGGCTTGGCACCACGCAAGTGCATTCTGAGTTTTGAAATAGATTAAGGATTTGTGGTCAGTTAGCACTTGGACGTTTAAATGTCTTTCTAGATAACATCTACATTTCTTGCATGTGCAATATATTACTAGCAATTTTTTGTCATGTATTGGGTACCTTTGCTCAGTGTTTGTTAGTTTTCTGCTTTTGTAACATACTGGCAGGAAATCTTGCTGCCCTGGCTGGTGTATGTGTAGGACTGCACCAATGGCGGTTTCACTAGCATCTGAATCAAGCTTGTAGCACCCATTGTTATTAGGATATTGCAAGATTGGTGCTTCAATCAAATCTTGTTTCAAAAGTTGGAAATTCTTGTTGCATTCTGGAGTCCAGATGAATTTCTTTTTGGTATTACCTTTGGTTAGGTCATTGATTGGTGTGGTGAGCTTTCTGCAGTCTTTGATATACTTCCTTAGGTAAGCTACCATGCCAAGAAAGCATCTTACTTGTTTCACAGAGGTGGGGCATTGCATTTTATTTATGGTTTTTATTTTATCTGGGTCTGCTTTGATGCCACTGTCAGAGACAATGTAGCCCAAGAACAAGAGTTCATTTCCCATAAATTGTTACTTACTAGGCTTAGTGTATAGTTTGTGCTTTGCGAGTCAATTGAGTGTCTTGCGGACATGTGTGAGGTGCTCCTCTTTTGTTTTTGAAAATATGATGATGTCGTTGAGGTAACATAATGTGTATAAGAGTCCGTTTAGCGCCTGGTTCATCATGGTGACAAATGTCGCGGGGCGTTTGTCATCTCAAAATTCATTACTTTACATTCAAACAACCCAAATTGTGTGCAGAACGCGGGTTTTGGTATGTCTTTTTCTTTAACTTCAACTTGATTATAACCAGACATGAGGTCAATTTTTGAGAAATATTTGCTCCAAAAAGTCTTGCAAATAGGTCTTATATGGGGGGAAGTGGGTATTTATTTTTTACTGTACTTGCATTTAATGCTCTGTAGTCAGTAACTAAGCGAAAAGATCCTTCTTTCTTCTTTATGAAGAAAACCGCTGCCCCCCACAGGGATTCAGACGGGCAAATGAATCCTTTGGCTAGATTGTCCTCAATGTGGGCTTTAAGTGTTTGAGTCTTCATGGGGAGAGTCTGTATAGTGGTGCTGGCTTAGGCATGGCCTTGCATAGGTTGATGTCATGCTTGACCTCTTGGTCGGGGGGGGGTAATTCTGTGAGTTCTTCTTTAAATACATGGGCATATTTGTTTGGAAGTGTTGCAAGTTCTGGGCATTGGATCTTTTGTGTATGTATATTATTAAATTTGCAGTACCTCATTATTTGGAGGGTACTGTCTTTGGTTAGATGTTCAGAGTTGTCTTGATTTATGACTTGGACAAAAATTGTGTCTCGTAGGATGAGATTATTGGGTTCTTTGAGAATGTTGAAATTGACTCCATTGCATTTAATTTCATGGTTTTTGTTTTCCAACATACGCTGGGATTCACTTGGGTGAACCTGTCCATGCCTGCTACATTTTGTAGTTTATGTTTGTCATGACAAGTCCTTTTATGGACGTTTGGATGCCTTGGAGATCAATTTTGAAAGGAGTTGTTTTGCCTTTGAGTAGAACTTTTGACTTGTCTGCCATTCTGTTGTATTGGAAGTTAGATTTAATAACTGGTATCTTGTATTTGGTTACAAATGGTTTGCTAATCATGGTGTGTTGTGCACCAGAGTCAAATAAAATTTTATGTGTATGAGATTTGTAAGTGCATGGGTAGACAAGAAGTTGAGAGCAATCTTTAATTTTTATGTTCATAAAAATGGGGGATTGCGGGACATGTGGGATGCAAGCAGCAAAGTTTGTGCATTGGTACATCTTCTTGTTGTGTTGGGGGGAGATAGGGGCACTTAAGCCTGTTCCCCCTCCTCTTTTCCCTGTTCCTCTGTTTCAATTCCTTCAAGGTCAGAGAATGCAGGGTCAGATTCATAGCAGGTTGCTATTTTGGCATTGTTAACTTTGGCGGTGTCCTTTTTCTTGGGACAGGAGCGCTTTGCACTTTGGTTATGATTCCCATTGTTACAATTGGAGTTGCTGTTGTAATGGTTGGTGTTTTGGCGCTTGTTGCCATTAGAAATGTCTCTACCATTGCAGTTTGAGGAGTAGTTGCTATTATGTGTGGCATATTCCATGTTTGCACGTTTTTCAGCGCGCTTGGCTTCTGCAATAGGTGCAGGCATTAAGGTGTTAGCATCTGGGCAGATGAGGGCAGCAACAGAGGGTTTCATTCTATTGATAAATGAGGCTCTAGTGTGTACGTTTTAGCTTGGGCTGGTGTTGTAACTGTGCTGTTTTAGCAGAGTTACAAGGGGAAAAATATTTAGAGGATAGATAATAATCTTTATTGTGAGATAGTGATTATATAGCTATTGTGAATCAATGGATAGTAGGAACATGATTGGTGATCACACAGCTGGATGGAAGAGGGGGTGGCTTGATCCTGCTAATGAGTCAAGCGCCAAATTGAGGTATCCACTGTGAGGGATCATCATTTGTTCATGTTGATTGATTTGGTAATCCAAGTTGACTTCCTGGTCTGGCTTCAAGTGACCGGGTAATTGGATTGCAGGTCACAAATCCTCTTGGTTGGAACCTTGCTGGTGGGTTGAGCCTGCGGTTTCAACACCCCCCTGGCTGAAAATTGGCCTCCTCAGGAGGCAGGTTGTCAGGGAGGTTGTCAGGAGCCTGGGTGCCATATTGAACCAGTTGTTGTTTGGTGGCAGGCAGGGCAGTTTCTTGTTGTTTCTGTCTTGCTTTGCAAGGTTGTAGGCGGTTGTGGTGTAATGTCTTGTCTTGCTTGCGTTTCCTGAGCCCTTGCACAAGGTAAGTGTTATTGTTGTTTACCTTTAGGATTATTGCTGGCCCTACTTTTTTGGGTTGTAGTTTGCTTTTGTCAACATTCATGACCCAGACTTTGTCCCCAACTTCATGTCTCTAGAGGATGGGTACAAAGGTTTTTTGTAAGTGTTCTTTTCTTTGGCTGCTTGTTTGCTGTTGGCCTCTATTACTTGAGGATCAGAGCAAGGGGGGACTTGACTTGGAATTTCCAGTTTGGGTCCTGCCAATGCTTGAATGATATTAGGCTGTGTGCTGTATACCAGTTCAAACGGGCTTTTCCTGGTGGATCTGTTCACTTGGGTTTGGCACACAAGAAATGCAGTTGGTAGCTGCTTATACCAGTCTTCAGGTCTCCCAGCGGTGAGTTTGGCTAAGGCTTGCACAAGGCTACCATTAAGCCGCTCTACGTGTCCATTGGCCTGTGGATGGTATGGTGTTGTGATAGTGTGTTTGACCCCATTTTTGGCAAGGTACACATTGGTGTTTTTGGAGGTCAATTCTTTGCCCCCATTGGTTATCAGGAGTTCTGGATTTCTGAACTTACTGATTATTTCTTTACCAATGAATTGTCAGACGTTGTTACCAGTGTGTGTGTTCACCGCTTGGGCTACTGGCCACTGTGTTGCAAAATCAATGGCTGTGATGATGTATTTTTTGTTTTTGTGCTTTCCTAGCATGGGGCCCACAATGTCCAGAGCCCATACCTTGAATGGTAGTTGGGTTTGAATGGGGAGTACAGATTTAGGCGGGGTTTCACTTCTGGCAAACTTTTTGCAGACCTTGCACTGTTCTAGTACTTCCTGGACATTGCAGTATAAGGTTGGCCACCAGGATTTATGTTTTAGGAATTCATATAGATTTTGGCTCTTAGTATGTCCAAGATCTCTGTGTTAGCAAAGAATGTTATTGACTCATTGATGTGTGGGAATGCAGGAAATGGTTTTGCCATCTGACATCTTTCTGTGAAGAGTCACATATACGTCAGCAAAGAGGTGTTCATTCTTGATGACCGTTTCTTTGGTGATATTGGTTGTGCCTGCGGGGAGCCCTTTGTCTTTTGTACAGAGCACTAGGAGAGGCCAGTCTGGTTTGAGCCCATTTTCACCCCTAGAAGCGCAGACATACAGGCAGGACAGGGCATCTGCCATGGCAAGTTTGGCCCCGGGCTTATATTGAATGAGCATGTTAAACCTTTCTAGGATTTCCATCCACCGCGCTTGGCGGCGTGACAAGTTTGCCTGTGTCTTGAAATAGATGAGCAACTTATGATCAGTTAGTGCTGTGAATTCTTCCTGCTGTTCCAGGTAACAGCGCCATTTGACTAGGCAGTGTACAATGGCCAGTAGTTCTTTGTCGTGGATAGGGTATCAACACTTGCCATCTGTCATCTTGCGCAACTTGTAGGCTACGGGCAGGAAATCACCATCACTATTCTTAATTTGCAGTACTCTCCCAATGGATGCATCTGAAGCATTGGTTTCCATCTGATATTCTCCGTCTTGTTTGGGGTTCTGTAAGATGGGCGCTGTTGTGAGCTTTTCCTTGAGACGTCTGAAGCAGAGGTTGCATTGGGGGGTCCATAAGAACTTGGCCTTGGCGCCTGTTATGGTGGACAAGGGGGCAGTCAAGACGCTGCAGTCAGGTATGAAACGTTGTACATAGGCCACCATTCCCAAGAAGGTGTGTAGTTCTGACTTGTCCTTGGGAGGTGGCATTTTGCAGATGGCTTGTATCTTCTGACTGTTGGGTTTGATGCCGTCCTTTGAGACTATGTGTCCCAAGAAGGGTAGTTGCTCCCGGAAGAACTGGCATTTAGAGGGCTTGGCCAGCAGTTTGTGTTGTGCCAGGGTTGCGAAGACTTCCTCCAGGTCCTTGTGATGCTGTTCCACCAAGGGGCTGTAGACAATGATATTGTACAGGTACACAAGGGTGTGTTTGCCTATGTGTGGCGCAAACACTTTGTTTATGAAGGTTACAAAGGTGGACGGGGCATTGGTCATGCCAAAGTTGAGTACCACGCATTTGTAGGAGCCGTACTTAGTGCAGAAGGCTGTCTTGGGGATGTCTTCCTCCTTGATGCGGATCTGGTTGTAGCCTGTGGTTAGATCAATCTTGGAGAAGACAGAGGCTCCTCCCAAGGCGTCAAAGAGATTGTCAATTAGTGGTAAGGGGTAACAATTCTTGATGATGACTTTGTTCAAGGCGCGGTAGTCCGTGACCAGGCGTAAGGTACCATCCTTTTTGGCCACAAAGAATATGACGGCCCCAAAGGGAGACTGTGAGGGGTGGATAAGTCCTTTTTCCAGTGCTTCCTTGAGATAGGCGCGTAGGGTGTTGTCCTTGTTTGGGGTTAGCCAATAGATGGGACGTGCCTTGGGTACAGCCCCCTTGAGTTGGATAGAGTGTTGGATGTGTTTCTCAGGGGGTAGCCCAGGTAACGCCTCCTTAAAGATTTCTGGGTGACGGGCCACAATGTTGCAATCTTGCGGCGTGGAGGTGTCCTGGTGATCCTTGAAGTGTATGATTTCATACTGACAGGAGTCCCAGTCAATAGCTTTCAGGTTCTCCTTCTCATCCAAAGTCTCTGTGATGCGTACAAAGACGTGGTCTTCTAGGAGTTGGTCTACAGAGTCTGGGTAGATTTGGTGGTTGACACCTTTGCGCTTGATGGTCAGCACTGAGGTTGCCCAGTCCACGTGAGGGTTGTTTCTCTGCAACCAGTCTAGTCCCAGTACAATGTCAAACTTAGGGAAGTCAATGACAGGACCTTGGATGGTGGAGTGGAGGTTCTTGAGCATGACAGAGAAGGGGGCAGTTTCCTTTGTCATGGCAATGTGATGTTCATCAGCCAGGACCACATTTTTATTCCGCAAAGAATTAGTGGCCAGCTTGAATTTGTTCACAAAGCTGCTGTTGACTAAAGTTTGATCTGCACCTGAGTCCAATAGTGCTGAGCCTGTGTAACTGCAAAAGTGGAAAGGGTAAGACATCAATTTATTGGGATGTCTGGCAATGGTGTACAGTACCGGGTCTTCCGAGGGCACTTGGATCATTGGGCATTGGTCCACGTCCTTGGGTTGGTATTCATTGTTGGGCGAGTCAGGAGTTGCGTGGGGAGAGCTTGGCTCGCTTAGTGCCCTCCCTGGGCTTTTCCCTCATCTTGGTTGCCTTGGGTGGTGGTGACATGGAAATGGGTATGATTTGATTGGCTGTTATACCCATTCCCATTCCCATTTGAACCTGTGGGTTTGTGGTTGTTGTTGTTCCGTTACCTCCAGGAGGTGGTTGCAAGGAGCGCCCACTTGAATGTGAGTCCTTGGGTCTCTCTTGTTTCCCAGTCTGTGCCTTGTGCAGGTTGTTAGAGGTTTGTTCCGCTTTTTCTGCTTCATAGTACAGGCTTTGTAGGTTGGTTTCCAGGTTCACATGTCTCATCACGTGCAACTTGAGAGCGTCATAGTACATGAGGTGTGTTGCTGGGGTGTCAAAGGCCATGTTGGATGGGGTGCAGAGACAGAGTTCCTTGTAGGCACAGGTGAGTTCCTTCACAGTGCCTGTCTGAGTCAGGTTCTTTACTTGGTGTATGATCATGAGCGCTATATCCTTGAGCACAAACCTTGCCAAGAAGTCCTGTTTGAAGGTGTCCCAGTTCTTGTCTGTGTGCTCTTTGTGCCATTTGTCACACCAGGTGCCAGTGTCATGGGTCAGACAAATGGAAATCTATGTGATCCAAAACCGCTGTGGGCACTCCATCTGAGCCAACTTGCTTTGGGCGGACTGGATCCATGCGGCAGCATTGTTGTTGTTAGCCCCCGCAAAGGGTTCCAAGGCAGCGCTGCAGAGTCTTTGTGTGACATAGGCGGGCATGGTGGTCTTGTCAGCTGGTTGTGGCGCTGATGAGGGTGCCTGAAAGAACCCTAGGGCGGACAGGGCGTTGAAGGCAGGTAGCAGGATCACCGTGTTTTGGTAGAGAACAAAACCGTCAGGTATCTTGGTACCAGGAGTATACGTCGTCCAGTTGGGTGGGAGGCCAGACATAATTCTGTCGAGGATTTGTTGGCTGCAGCGTGTGCAGACAACAGGCAGAATTTTTCAAGATAGGGTAGGATGGAGAACCTACCTGTGCTACCAATGTTGTAACTGTGCTGTTTTAGCAGAGTTACAAGGGGAAAAATATTTAGGGGATAGATAATAATCTTTATTGTGAGATAGTGATTATATAGCTATTGTGAATCAATGGATAACAGGAACATGATTGGTGATCACACGGCTGGATGGAAGAGGGGGTGGCTTGATCCTGTTAATGAGTCAAGCGCCAAATCAAGGTATCCACCATGAGGGATCATCATTTGTTCATGTTGATTGATTTGGTAATCCAAGTTGACTTCCTGGTCTGGCTTCAAGTGACCGGGTAATTGGATTGCAGGTCACAAATCTGCTTGGTTGGAACCTTGCTGGCGGGTTGAGCCTGTGGTTTTGACACTGGGCTTTGGATTTTACAGTGTATTTCTTCAAATTCATTGGCGTAAGCTGTGATAGTGGTCTTCTGTGGAAGATTGCTGAGCTGTATTGCAATGTCTTGGAGAGATTTAGTGACGCGGAAATTGTGGGTGATGTTGGCTTTGAACTTTTCCCAGTTTTCAAGCTGGTTGTCAGTTTGTGAGCCAACCAGGTGGCAAACCAGTTAGCTGTGGCCTTGTATAGGCGCTTGCTGGCTTCTTGGACCCATTTTTTGTGTGGGATGTGGCTGGCGCAGAGTTTTGCAGCTGAGTGGTCTAGCCAGTTGATGACGTTTTCCTTGTTTTTACCAAAGAACTTGTTGATACCAATGTACTTGGTATTAGTAACTTCACCTATGATAGGCGGTTGTGTGTTTTTTTGTGATTGTAGAGCAACTGTATTGAATTATCTTGGTGCATTCTTTGGGCATGACCAGTCCTTTGAATATGGTGCATCCACTAAGAATATCTTTGTCAATGTTGTGGGCGCAGAAGTACGTTTTCCAGGTGTCCTGGGATGTGGCCTGGTTGAGTACGTGAGCAAAGGTGGGCGGGTTCTGTTCAGTCATTTTCTCTTTCATTGGCGTGGTCAAAAATTGTAGTGCTACCAGCAATAAGGAGCGCCTTTTGGGGAAGCTTTGAATATGGAATTAGGAAGAGAAGAGTATATTTTATTGGATAATACTTTAGACTTATATAGCTTTAGCTGTGGTGGGGATTTTAGTGGGATCAAACCTAGGGGCTGGTCATGTGCTGGATGGGTTCAAGTCACTGGATACCTGGACAGTCATGTGATATTGATTTGTTGCCATATCTGGTATATCAAATGGTATATTAGAAAGGCACCAAATTTGGCAATGACTGGATGTTAAGTGTGATGGCGGTAACCAGAATACCTGTACATCCAGACCCTTGACAGTGGCACTTTGGCATGCTGCAGCCTAACCAAGGTTCCTGTTATACCAGCCAATACCCATACATCCCCAGGTGTAAAGTTCTGAGGCCCACTGTCAGCTCTGGACAGGGATATATTCCCCAGATCCACAAAAAAGGCAGGCTGTGTGCAGGCAAAACCTCTCCAAAACCTGGAGGACCTGGCCCACACTGTGTACAAGAGTTTTGTGCTGGCCTTTACAGCCAAAACTTCTCCCCGTTTTTGGGAATCCCCTCCAACTACAGAGGAGACTTCAATATGTCTAGATTGTTTGCTTTCCTGGTGTTGTCCTGCCTTGAAACAATTGGCAGGACAACAGGAAAATTTGGGCCTCATTTTACAAGGGTCACCTAATCTGCGGCCCAGGAAATTTGGGGATAAAATTTCACAATTAGTGGAATCCCAGCCAAACATTTCCTCTGGTCTGGGGGTCTCTTGGCCCAAAGTAAATTGGTTCTGGGTTTATTCCAACTGTGACATTGAAGGCAGGCATTAGAGGTAATTTTGGGCCTGAGTCCCCAGAATGTACTTAGCCAGCTGGGTGGCCGTTCCTTACACTTGTGTATGTTGCCCCTACTTTTTTGATCCCAGGCCAAGGATAGATCAGGATTCTACTTCTAACTGGTTCCCCCTTTTGTTGCTTCCCAAAAACCCCTCCTATAACACCCCTAGTACCATCACCCTCCTATGAATATAATGGAAGCAAGGGCCATCAGGTCCCTTGCTTACCAATTCCAATTATCAAATAAAACACTTGATTTTGAAAATTTATTTGTATTTTGTAGTTTTATTAGATAACAGAGGTTATTGTCTTGACTCCTGCCGCCGTTCTCCCTCCTGCTTTCCTCTGGTCTGCCTGCCCAATTGCCTGTGCTTTTTTGTTGAGACCTGATCCAAGAGGATCCAAACTTGGTTCAAACCCTTGGTATTGTCCTAGCGCTTGAAGACCATCTGCCCTGAAGTTTTGGTTAAAACCTCATCTGTAACAATGTTGTCTCCTTTATATAAGATATTCTTGGTGACTATGATACCCATCTTCCTATTGTTTTGGACCACAAGCCCAGGTATCTGGAATAGACTTTTCTTGGCTGCACAAAATCCTGTTCCCAATCCTGGTCTTCTCTCTAGTTCCCTTTTTCATTTGACCCAGGCTCCCACAATCCTTAACACGCTTGTCAAGTCATCTTGGGTAGGCCCTTATCCTGAGGACCTCCCACTCTTTCCAAAGCCAGGAACTAATGAATCTCCTTCCTCTGACTTGCACAACCCTCACCCCACAACAGTCTCAGGTCTCTCCCCTCCTTGCACCAAGTTCCCACAATGCATCCAGATATCCCTCCCACCCAGGATTGCTCTCTGTGGTTGCTTATTGGTGCCTTGGTTATGGCCTTGGACGCCTATTTCCCTCCCTTGTCTTAGCAGGCCTCATTTTTGGAGGCTTCTTTGAGTGGCCATTCCAGTCCTGCACTGGATGACGTCCTGGTGGATGGTTCCACCAGGATGGGAGCCAGACTTTGTTAGTCTAGCCCCCCTCTCTTACAACTGGCTCAAGTGCGCAAAATCTCTAGGCCAAATTGCAAGTACTACTGAAAATGATGCCACCAGATCTCTGGTGGCACAAAAGGCTACACATTCTCCAGTAAGTATAAGTAGTGAAGAGGAAAAGCCCTCTTCACTGTTGACATCATAAAACAAACAACTTTATTCCCAGGACCCATATTTTTCTTACAGGAATTAGCTATTTTTACAAAAATATAATCATTATGTTTACATCTATTTGTGAATCTACTACACAATACAACTGCACCTATCTGTTCCCTCCTGGTTCTTCTCCTGTCACTTTGGTTAAGCCACCTTGCACCCTTGACTTGGAGTTATTTCATCCCCATCACCTGGATCTCCCTCCTGGCCACCCTAGAGTGATCATTCTGCCTACCATGAAGGAGATACCTATTACTCCCCCCTGCCCAATGTGCTTCCTTCCCAGGACTTCAGCAAGTTGGGGTTTGTTTACATCACTGTATTGGGGCTGGCCAATCAGGTTGTGCCCCATACTGGAAGTTGGCGTCCCCTAGATACCGCAGTGAAATACCTTGTCAGAATAGCACCAATTGTGTACATGGCCTGCCTCCCCTGTGGGAGTCCAGCTGGACTCTGGTATGGGCTGTGACAATTTTTGCCAAATAGTGCACATTTTCCATGGAATTAGTTTATATTTATATCTAAAAAGCTGAAATTTATTGTGTGACTGAACCTATGTGTTCTAAACTGAATAATGTTTGTTTATCTCAACAGGTTTGAAAACTATAGTGAGTGAAAAAACTCATCTGTAAGCAAAAAAAATCAGATGAAAACAAAATCAGCACATCTAAAGGCAAAATGAACTCAGATGAAAACAAAACAGAAGTGAAGCCAAATCTACTATTAGTCAATATAAGCTTATTATCTTTTAACTTTGTTTTTATTTGAGGTAATTTTATTTACATCTGAGTTGTTTTTACTTGACTCTTAGCTACTTTCAACTACATATGAGTTGGTTTTGCTTATTGCCATAGCTTTGAAAACTACTGTACTTTAATTTCTGATGTTCTATCATAAAATTATTAAACTATATCCCAAGCCACTTTTTAATTGGCCTCATTACTTTTGCTTAATACCATAAATTAATATACAAATAAAATAACTTGTTGATTAGATTTAATGATATCTAAGCCTAAATTCCATTGCTCATTGTATAACTTTCTTTTAGCCAATTTATTTTTAACTTTCATGATGACTCTAATAAGTACATATAGGTAAATTGCATGGCATTTTCAAACTTAAATTCATAAATGCAAACATATTTTGGATCCATCTTTACTTAAACCAAATTATCACTTGAGGTGGTATAATGCCAAATTACATATTTATGACAATTAAGAAATATCAAGGTAAGGTTTATTGGGATGATACAAGCTTATATATATTGTGATGGAATTATTTGTCAATATTGGTGATTTGATGACGCATCAAATTTGGCATCACACTTTGCCACTAAACTATTTATGGTATGGTTTCAGTTGTGCGCTGTTGATTGGTTGTGCAAATCTGACGCCCTCATGATTCTTGAGGTAATAATTGTTGTTATTGCTTAGTCAATAGATGGTGAAGGGTCCTGTCCACTTGGTATTGAACTTCACTGAATGGCTATTTACTAAGCTATTCTTTAATTTAAAATTGTGTTGGCCAATTTGGAATATAGGTAAGGTGAACTGCATTTCTTCTTGTATCTCCTTTGTTTTCTTAGCCTTCTCTTTGATGGCGTTTATAGCTTTGGCCCTGGCTAACTGCCTGTGGTTGGTTTTGTTGTCTCCTTCAGGTAAGATACTAGGTCTGATAGTTGGTGGTTTCACGCCGTACATCACTTCAAATGGTGCTAATTGTGTTTTTGCATATAGCTTTGTTCTTTAATGCCATAATGCCACAGTTAAGGTGTCTTCCCATGTGCTAGGTTGGTATTTGATGGACTTTTCCAAGGTCTGTACCAGTGTTTTGTTGAACCTTTTGGTAAGTCTGTTGCAGCGTGGATTGTATGCTGTTGAGAGCCTATGATTAATGCTAACAATTTTGGTTAGGTCTGCCATCATTTGGTTTTGGAAGTATGGTCCTTGATCTGTCAGTATTGTTGCTGGGGGCCAAATTGTAACATAATTTCTTCATATAAGAATTTAGCCGCATTAAGTGCTGTGTTGTCTGGGTAAGCTGCTGCTACTGGCCATATTGATTAGTATTTTGTTGCTACTAACCATACTTGTTCCCATGTTTAGATGTTGGTAGGGGCCCCAAGAAGTCAATGCCCCAGAGGTCAAACATCTTTTCCACAATAATAGGTACAATTGGTTTTGAGTGTTCAATCTTCTTACTAAACCATTGGCAGGATTGGTATCTTTCTACAGGCTTGATGGCCTTGATGTATATCTTTGGCCACCAGTAGGTTGCTTTGAGTTGTTCCACTGTAGCGTGTTGGCCTAAATGTCCATTTCCCTTGTGTGCTTCAGTGAGTATCTCCACTCTTTTGTTCTTGGCAGGTACTAGTTACAGACCTTCATCCATCTTTCTAAATAAGTTATTGTTTATCAGTGTTAATTTTAGGGACTTTGCTATGAATTCTGTGGCTTCTTCTTTAGAATTCAATTTAAACTTTGAGGTGGTGGTATCTACAAACTTCTTTAAGTTTGTTTTGTAGTTTGACATCTTGGTAAGTAGTGAGAACTGTCTGGATAGTCTGTTGGCTACAGTATTCTGTTTTCCTGGGACATGTTGGATATCAAATCTGTAATCAATAATTCCAATGAACCAACATATTCTCCTTAAGTTTGTGCCTAAGTTTTCTGCTATGAATTGCACAGCAATGTTGTCTGTGTGTATGGTAAGTGGGTGTCCCAATATGTAATAACAAAATTTATCTAGAGCCCTGACAACTGTGAGTACTTCTTTGTCATATATGCAGTAGTGTTATTCTGCATCAATGAACCTTTTTGACATATATTCTATAGGTTTGAAGGTTCCTCCTACGTCTTGGCACAGTACAGCTCTTATGGCATCTTTGCAGGCATCCGAGAAGATGTGAAATTGCTTTGAGAAGTCTGGATAAATGAGCACAAATTCAGAGGTAATAATATCTTTTAGTTGATTAAAAGCTTTGTCTTCCTCTAGGCCCCAGTCAAACTCCTTGTCCCTGTGCGTTTGGTTGAATAGAGGGGCTGCAATATTACTATAGTTTGATATAAACTGATGGCAATATCCAAAAACTCCTAGGAACAATCTGACCTGGCTTGCATTTGTGGGTTTGGGCCATTTGCTGATTGCCTTGGTTTTTCCAGGTCTGGGTGCTTGCCTTCCATGTCTACAATGTGTCCAAGGAGTTTGAGTTCTTGAACTGCAAGGATTGATTTCTCCGCATTAACACTAAGGTTAGCCTTCTTAATCCTATCTAAACAAATTTTTAGGTGTTCTAAGTGCTCTTCAAAAGGTTTCAAATAGATGGTGATATTGTCTAGGTAGACAGTAACAAAGTCACTAATGAGATCAGAGAACACATTGTTCATGATCCTTTGAAATGTGTGTGGTGTGCCTTTCAGTCCAAAAGGCATTATGGTATATTTAAACTGACCCCATTTACTAACAAATGCAGTTTTATGTTGGTCTTCTTTGCGTACCAGGATTTGGTGGAAACCACTGAAGAGATTGATATTGGAGAACCATTTGGCTCCTCCAAAGGAGGCCAAGATGTCTGAGATGCAAGGTAACAGGTAGTTATTGCATATAGTAACTTTATTTAAAGGGATATAGTTGATGCACATCCTTTGCTTGCCTCCTTTATTAGGAACAACCACCAGTGGAGAAGCCCAAAGTGAGGAACTGGGTTTAATAAGTCCCTGTTTAAGCATTCTGTTAATTTCCTTCTTAATGAATTCTTCTTTAGATTGCAGTAGACAGTAGAATCTAGACATGATGGGGCATATGTTTCCCGTGTCAATTTTGTGTTCAAAACCTGAGGCTTATGGTAAGTTGTCCAAGTCTCCCACTATTTTGGAGTCATATGGTTCAATGACTTCATCTAGTTGGGCTTTTTGATTGTCTGACAACCATTTGTTTTTAATAATGTTTGATTCAATATTTTTGCATAGAAATTTGGTGATTTGGGGGGTGTCAAAGGTGACATATAGTTGAACTTTCAAGTTGTTGTATTCAATTGTCTAATTGTTGCCTGTGTATTGGGTGGTGATACCCAATTCAGTCATTGTTTGTCTTCCCATTATTAGTGTATATTTGTGGCAATTGAATATTACAGCATCAATCTCTATCTCTACACCTCCTATCCATAATTTCAGTCCTTTTGCCATGTCAAGACAGAATTTTCTGCTTCTGTCAGCCATGATGAATGTTACATCAGATGGTGCAATGGTGACATCAGGTAAGCTTTCTAGAAATTTAACTGAATTAAATTACTATAGACACCTCTGCCCAGGATGATGTGTGTAATGCGTCCATTGACGGTGCCTTCTGTTCTTGGGGCTCCTGTGCCAGCCAGGAATAACTCTTCTCTCCTATGGGGTTGCAAAGCTGAGACCGCTTTGTGGGCTTTCTGTTGTAGTGTTGGACTCTCCCGGAAAAGGACTGTCAAGATTATACTTCTGGGAAGTATAATAAATTAGATAAAGGGGAAAATTTATAGAAGAATGATACTTTATTGGATAGAATATAGAATATTATATAGTATCATGGAAAGCCACATACTGTCTATGTACATCATGGAGGTCATGGGGCTTATCTGAGTAATGGTCCTCTTAAGGCATGAGGCTTATTTAAGTTGTGTTCTGCTTGGGATCTGGATTGTGTGATCCCTGTAATAGATGATCAAATGATAGGAGTGCCACCAACTTGTTGATTAGTCAGTAGGTCATTCAGTGAGCCATTTGGTGATCTACTTGGGGTGTTAATTCACTGAGAGGGAACAATCAAAGATATTGCAACATCTCCCCCTGGGATGCTGGAATGCAGAGCCTTGGGAATTTTCTTCAGAGAGCCAGGGATGTGTGCTTTATATTGACCCAGTTTGGCGTTGGGGACAGATAGTCTGGAATTTTGTTGGGCCGTTCTGGTCTTGCATAGGTGGAGTCAATTGTGATGCATATGTTTCAATTTGGTTCACGCTCTGATACCCTTGATAAGGTAGGTGTTATTGGGTTTAACTTCTATGAAAAATGCCTGGCCCGCGCAATCCTGGGTCTAACTTGTGTTGGTTGTGGTTGACAACCCAGATCTTATCTCCGGGTTGGAACCTTTCCTGTTGTAGTGGGATCACTTTTCTCTCAACTCTTTTACGTTTCATTTCTTCTTGGTCCTTTCTAGTATTGAGAGTCTGAATGTACAAGTATTCTGGTTACCGCCATCACACTTACCATCCAGTTATTGCCCAATTTGGTGCCTTTCTAATATACCATTTGTCATACCAGAAATGGCAATAAACCAATATCACATGACTGTCCAGATATCCAGCAACTTGAACCCATCCAGCACATGACCAGCCCCTGGGTTTGATCCCACTAAAATCCCCACCACAGCTAAAGCTATATAAGTCTAAAGTATTATCCAATAAAAATAAACTTCTTCTCTTCCTAATTCTATATTTGAAGCTTCCCCAAAAGGCGCTCCTTATCACTGATAGCACTACAGTTTTTGACCACGTCAATGAAAGAGAAAATGACTGAACAGAACCCACCCACCTTCACTCAAGTACTCAACCAGGCCACATCCCAGGATACCTGGAAAACGTACTTCTTTGCCCACAACATTGATGAATATATTCCTAGTGGATGCACCGTATTTTAAGGACTGGTCATGCCCAAAGCATGCACCAAGATAATTCAATACAGTCGCTCTCTACAATCACAAACAAGCACACAACTGACTATCACAGGCGAAGTTACCAACCCCAAGTACATTGGTATCAACAAGTTCTTTGGTAAAAACAAAGAAAACGTCATCAACTAGCTAGACCACTCAGCTGCAAAACTCTGCGCCAGCCACATTCCCCACAAAAAATGGGTCCAAGAAGCCAGCAAGCGCCTATACAAGGCCTCAGCTAACTGGTTTGCCACCTGGGTTGGCTCACAAACTGACAACCAGCTTGATAACTGGGAAGATTTCAAAGCCAACATCACCCACAATTTCTGTGTCACTGAATCTCTCCACGACATTGCAATACAGCTCAGTGATCTTCCTCAGAAGACCACTACTACAGCTTACGCCAATGAATTTGAAGAAATACACTGTAAAATCCAAAACCCAGCACAAGCTGACAATGTACACACTAGAGCCTCATTCATCAATAGAATGAAACCCTCCATTGCTGCCCTCATCCGCCCAGAGGCTAACACCTCCATGCCCGCGCTCCTTACAGAAGCCAAACACGCAGAAAAATGCGCAAACATGGAATATGCTGCACACAACAGCAACCGCTCCTCAAACGGCAATGGCAGAGACAACTCTAATGGCAACAAGCGCCAAAACACCAACCATTACAACGGCAACTCCAATTGTAATAATGGCAATTGTAGCCAAAGTGCAAATTTCTCCCAACCCAAGAAAGAGGACACTGCCAAAGTTAACAATGCCAAAATAGCAACCCGCTATGAATCTGGCCCCACATTCTCTGACCTCAAAGGTCTCAAAACAGAGGAACAGGGAAAAGAGGAGGGGGAATAGGCTTAAGTGCCCTTGTCTCCCCCAGACTTGACAAGAAATTGTATCAAGGCACAAACTTTGCTGCTTGCATTCCCCATGTCCTGCAATCCTCCATTTTTATGAACTTAAAAATTAAAGATTGCTCACAACTTCTTGTCTATCCATGCACTTAAAAATGTCACACACATAAAATTTTATTTGACTCTGGTGCACAACACACTATGGTTAGCAAACCTTTTGTAACCAAGTACTGAATACCAGTTGTCAAATCCAACTTCAAATACGCCAGAATGGCAGACAAGTCAAAAGTTCTACTCAAAGGCAAAACAACTCCCTTCAGAATTGACCTCCAAGGCATATAAACGTCCATAAAAGGACTTGTCATGAACAACATAAACTACAACACTGTAGCAGGCATGGACTGGTTCACCTGAGTGAATCCCAGCGTACGTTGGAAAACAAAAACTATGACAACAAAGCGCAATGGAGTTGATTTCAACATTCTCAAAGAACCCAACAACCTCATTCTAAGAGACACAGTATTTGTCCAAGTCATAAATCAAGATGACTATGAACATCTAACCAAAGACAGTACCATTCACATAATGAGGTACTCCAAATTTAATAATATACAGACACAAAAGATCCAATGCCCGGAACTTGCAACACTTCCAAACAAATACACCCATGTATTTAAAGAAGAACTCACAGAATTACCCCCCCCGACCAAGAGGTCAAGCATGACATCAACCTATGCAAGGCCATGCCTAAGCCAGCACCACTATACAGACTCTCCCCATGAAGACTCAAACACTTAAAGCCCACATTGAGGACAATCTAGCCAAAGGATTCATTTGCCCGTCTGAATCCCTGTGGGGGGCAGCGGTTTTCTTCATAAAGAAGAAAGAAGGATCTTTTCGCTTAGTTACTGACTACAGAGCATTAAATGCAAGTACAGTAAAAAATAAATACCCACTTCCCCCCATATAAAACCTATTTGCAAGACTTTTTGGAGCAAATATTTCTCAAAAATTGACCTCATGTCTGGTTATAATCAAGTTGAAGTTAAAGAAAAAGACATACCAAAACCCGCGTTCTGCACGCAATTTGGGTTGTTTGAATGTAAAGTAATGAATTTTGAGATGACAAACACCCCAGCGACATTTGTCACCATGATGAACCAGGCGCTAAACGGACTCTCAAACACATTATATTACCTCAACGACATCATCATATTTTCAAAAACAAAAGAGGAGCACCTCACGCATGTCCGCAAGACACTCAATTGACTCGCAAAGCACAAACTATACACTAAGCCTAGTAAGTGCCAATTTATGGAAAAGGAACTCTTGTTCTTGGGCTACATTGTCTCTGACAGTGGCATCAAAGCAGACCCAGATAAAATAAAAGCCATAAAATACATGCAACGCCCCACCTCCATGAAACAAGTAAGATGCTTTCTTGGCATGGTAGCTTACCTAAGGAAGTATATCAAAGACTGCAGAAAGCTCACCACACCAATCAATGACCTAACCAAAGGTAATGCCAAAAAGAAATTCATCTGGACCCCAGAATGCAGCATGAATTTCTAATTGTTAAAACAAGCTTTGATAGAAGCACCAATCTTGCAATTAATATATATAAAAGTGAGTCTGTCTGTCTGTCTGTCTGTAATGTCACCCCGAGTGGGCTCAAGCCGTAAGGGATTTGACTGAATTGATTTTTACTTAAATTTCATTTTAAAAGTTAATCGTTAAGCCAAAAGCTCAATTTGGCTCATCCTTACATTCAATCCCTTACATGCATCTTTGAAAGTACACGGATTGAATTTAGTGGAGTATGGTTTAAATCATGTTGAACTGAAATATAAGCCACCCGAACTTTAATAAATTTGAATTTGATTACTTGCATTTTAAATTAGTGGCTAACCCTATTCAACCATATCAAAGTGGCTCATCTTTCTAGATTACCCGACTCTAGAATGGGTGGATTAAAACTGGAAGAGAAGCAGCAATTGTTTTAGATTGGTTTATATGATTGGATGATTATGCTCTGTATGAGGATTGAATCGAAGACGAAAAGAGAGCTTGGTCAATTTAAAGTGATACGATTTAAATTATAAATATAAATATTAGTTTAAACAAGTAGATGGTTGGCTTGGACATTTCGAAATTATTATTCTTCAAGTGAGATAGTAGAGCATTCCAATTCGATGCCACCTGATCCAAGTAGCTCCATATTGTTTCAGAGTAGACCTTGCTTGACATAGCTTCATCCCAAAAGAACATCAGTGGAGTAAAAAGCTATGATAAAATTATGATTCAATATAATGATTTTCATGAAATTCAGAGGATGTAGATAAATTTTTCAGACGATTCCGATCAAAATGGTACCAAGCATGATGGCTCTAGCTGCTCTAGATGCTGAGATATATAGTTAAGTACTGCAATCGGGTTCGAGTCATAATCAAAGGCTCAGACTCGATTTGATATTATCTAAATTTACTTTAATGCACACTACAAAAGCTAAAATCAATGTATCTCATTTGAATACTAAGCCGATTTTGATATCCAATAGCTTATTTAAAAGCTGCAGATCAGCTCTACATTTATACAGACATTAAAAATCAATTACGAAATTTTAAAATAATCAGTTTAGCCTTACTAAACTTAATGGTGATACTATAATTATTTAGGTTTAGTTTTTATTTATACTTGGAGTATACAATTTTAATTTTAAATTTAAATAAATATAATTGAAATTACTTTTTAATAAAGCAATCAAATAAAATTTTAATTAAACATGCAATAGGTAATACAAGCCTAAAAAGACAATAAAACAAATTTAATTGATTTATTAAATTCAACTTTAATTATGTTCTTGGACGGGGCAACCACCTAGTACCCTAATAACATTGGGTGCTACAAGCTTGAGTCAGACGCTAGTGACACCGCCATTGGCGCAGTCCTACACATCCTCCAGCCAGGGCAGCAAGATTTCCTGCCAGTATGTTACAAAAGCAGAAAACTAACAAACACTGAGCAAAGGTACCCAATACATGATAAAGATTTGCTAGTAATATACCACACATGCAAGAAATAGATATGTTACTTTGAAGGACATTTAAATGTTTGAGTGCTAACTGACCACAAATCCTTAATCTATTTCAAAACTCAGAACACACTCGCGCAGCGCCAAGCCAAATGGATGACCTTGCTGGAACAGCTTAACCTGGACATCCAATACAAAAAGGGGGCAGAGCTGGTCACGGCCAATGCTCTCTCTAGGCTATGCCAGCCAAGAGAGGATCACCCTGACCACCTAGACCCTGACTGGCCCAACCTGTACAACACTGAGTACAAGACAAAAGGAAATGATCCCTCCACACACCAATTAACCCATGATACGCTAGTAAGGAATGAAAAAAATTCCACGTATCAAATGGCACAGTATAATGAATCATCAAGGATAAACACATTCCATACATTCCACTTGCACAAAGAGTTGACACTATACTAAGACACCACCACCTGCTAGGACACACAAAGGCCAACAACCTATATCTCACATTAAAAGAGATAGTATGGTGGCCTAACCTAAAGCAAGACATAATCAATGTTCTAAAGAAGTGCACATGTGTGTGAAAAATACGCCAGCACCAAGGCTCCACAGCCAACAGTCAACCCAGTACCTGACCCTGAACCATTTAAGGTTTAGGGACTGGACTTAGTGGGACCCTTCCCAGAAACCAAAACAAATTAATGTTTTCTAATTGTAGCCATCAACTTTGCCACACACTGGCCCATCTTCTGGGCAACAAAAGATCACAAGGTGGAAACAATAAATCAATTAATCAATAAAGCAATCATAGCAAACTGCGGCACTCCAGACTACATCATAACAGATGGAGCAAAAGAGTTAACAGGCCATGTGTTTAAATGACAATCAAAAAACAAAGAACATCAAACACTCCACAACCTCGCCCTACAGGCCAACAGCAGAGTTGAACGCCTGAACAGCAGCCTTATCAGAACCCTGGAGAAAATAATGGATAGTAAAGCTAAAGACACATGGTCACTCTATGTGAAACATGTATTACTAGTATCCCAGGTTTGTACCAATCAAGGGACAGGCTACTCACTGTTTGAATTAACATACGGGTACAAGCCAGAAATAGTCACCCACAATAAACAACCATATGTGAAGATCCCCCTGGGGAAACCTCCCACAGTAGAACAGAAACCAGCTCTACAACACATACGCCTCAAAGCCAAACTGGCAGAAACAAAGAGACTCAAAACCCAAAAGTTAACCTCAACAGAGGACCCACTCCCCATCAACTCCCCCGTCTGGGTTCTAGCTGGGAACAGAAAGAAGCAAGACTCAGTACACAGAGGACCAGGAAGAATCATCAGATACCAACCAGACAGGAACACCTACCTGGTTAAGTTCCAGGGTGCCAAAGAGTCCATAACCAAAAAGTATCACAGATCTTGCCTCCGCCCTAGCAAAGGAGAACACTCGACCCAGTTGGTGCCCACTAGTAAACAACTCCAGGAACATCAGGCAGCAGTCGTCAAGACAAAGCCCCCTCCTGATGTACCCAAGTAACCCCTTAAGGGAGGGGTGTGTCAAGGGTCTGTATGTACGAGTATTCCAGTTACCGCCATCACACTTAACATCCAGTCATTGCCCAATTTGGTGCCTTTCCAATATACCATTTGACATACCATAAATGGCAACAAACCAATATCACATGACTGTCCAGGTATCCAGCAACTCAAACCCATCCAGCACATGACCAGCCCCTGGGTTTGATCCCACTAAAATCCCCACCACAGCTAAAGCTATATAAGTCTAAAGTATTACCCAATAAAATATACTTCTTCTCTTCCTAATTCTATATTCAAAGCTTCCCCCAAAGGCGCTCCTTATCACTAGCTTGCTGTATGTTGGGGTCACTGGCCTCTGGCACCTTCTTAGGTAGAGGTAATTGGGGTCCTGCAGTTGTACTAACAAGGGCGGGCTTTTGTCCATAGATGAGTTTGTATGGGTTTTTCCTGTGTTGCAGTTAACTTGTGTTTTGCAGACCATGAGTGCTGTTGGGAGCATGTCAACCCAAGCCTTTGTATTTTTAGCAGATAACTTACTGAGGGCTTCCACTAGTGAGTTGTTTAGATGTTTCACTTGTCTATTTGCTTGTGGATGATACAGGCTGGCGGTGATGTGTCTTATTCTGTTTTTGGCAAGGTAGATGTTGGTGTTGATGGCTTTGTGTTTGGTGCCTCCATCTGTGATCAGGAGGTCAGGTTTTCCAAACTTGCCTATGATTTATTTCCCAATAAATTGTCTCACATCATTGCCTTTGTGTTCTTTTGTGGCTTGAGTTACAGGCCATCTGGTTGCATAGTTGATAGCTGTTATGATGTACTTTTTGCCCTTGTTTTCCCAGCAACAGCGCCCATGTTGACATTAAAAATGCTGACAGTGGCCATGTTGACACTTTTAATGTTGACACTATAGTAAAGTGATGACCCAGTTTTACTTAATGTCGTTTACTGGATGTCGACACTTTTTTAATTGACAAAACACTTTACCCTGATCATTTTTAATATAAAAAAATAACTTAAACTACTTTTTTTTACTAAAATGACCCCAAAGAGTTCAAAAATGCGATAAAAAATTACTATGAGTAATAAGAAATAGGAGATATAAGCAAGTATTTTTCAATTTACTATGTAAATTACACTCTTTATTATAAAATTATTTTTTATTCCCATAAAAATTAAAATCCCAATGAAAAAAATAAAAATAAATTATATATAATAATAAATACAAAATATAAGAAAATTCTAATTTTAATTTATTATACTTTATATAAGCATAACTGAAAATATCTCATAGCTTAAAGATAAATTAACAAAAATAAGATATTTCTTACTAAACCACATTGAAACTGTATCTTAAACTTACCATTTATACCTAAAAAGATTATTAATATATAATTAAATTAAAAAATTAAAAGTTTAAAAGTAAAAAATATATAGGCAAAGCAAAGAAAGTTTTATTGTGCTAAAAAAGCCACCAGCAAGAGCAGTGGCAACATATTTGAGGTACTTCTTGATCTCTGCCACCTTGTACTTTTTCTTTACCACCTTCTGAACGTCTTCCTGTTAGTCCTGCTCCTTGGACTTAAGCTTCTTGGGGGCCACCGGTTGGCCAGGTTGCAAAACTTGGAGATATTTCTGGCCTGCTCCTCCTGCAGCTTAGAGAAGAACTTGTTGTATTTGGGGTTTGACCCAAACTTCACCTTCAGGTGCTTGTGCCAAACCTCAAGGCTAGAGGTGGTCTTCATCTCCCCCTTGAGGCAGGCGCCCTGGAAATTCCAAGGGGCAGTGGCCCTGCTCTTACCTCTCTGGGAAGTCACCTTGCCCACTCATTAGCACTCAAAGCAATCAAGGTAGCCCTTGAAGATGATAGAGTGCTTCTTCATGTAACCATCCTCCAGGAGGGCCTCAAAGCCAATCCCAGTATGCTCCAGGCACACAAAAGCCAAGGCAGCAAACTGAGTCAAGGCAAAGTGGCACTTCCCCTTATCATTGTTAAGATACTTCTCAAAAAGGTCCTTCTTTCTCTTGAGATTCTTGATGAGGGCCTGCCTAAAATGGAAGAAGCAGCCCTGGACTTCTCCATTGAAGGTGGCCTCAAAGACTCTGAACTGAGCTTGCTTAAAGTCCATTATGATAACCTTTGGCCCAAGTGAGCGCAAATGAGCTAGCTGCTCAGCGGCTAGGGTTGACTCATCCTTCTCAGCGGAGGAGGGATTTGCCCTTATGGCGTGAGTGGGAGGGGGGAGCTGGTTGGTGGGAAGGGAGCTCAAAGCATCCTGGACAATCTTGAAGGCTCTGGTGTAGACTTCAGTCTTAGCACCAGGAAGGAGAAAGAAGACAAGGGGGATAACCTGATCATTAAACTGCCCATGCAGGACCCAAAGCTTCTTAAATAGGGAGGGGCAAGTAGCAAAGGTGCCGTTGCACAGCCAGGTGGTAGAAGTATTCAGCTTCTCCAGGTTTTGGGTTGTGGTGTAGGCTATAATCCTATCCTCCACTTCCTGCCCATTGTCATTGAGCAGGAACATCTCACCATCCTCTGTCTTCTTGAGGGCATCTGTGAGGATAAGGTCCTTGATGTTGGTGGCACTCTTGGCCAGGGGGTTTGAGGCTTGACGCCTATCACTTACAAACTTGACCAACTGATTGTGGGTTGGCACCCTCTTCAAGTTAGTTGGGGAGAGGTACTTGCAAGCAAGCACAGCCAGCTGGGTGGCAGAAAGATTTTTGGAGCTGGGTATCACCTGGACGAGATACCACTTGAGGAGGCGGGCAATGGTGGTATTTGGCATGATGCAGGTATGCTTGTCCTTGATGGTTTGGACCAAGTCCAAGCGCTCAGTCTTGAGCTGCACTGGGCAGGAGCAGTCCTTGTAGGTGTAATGGCGGCTCTTAAAGCCCTGGTTGGCATTGTTGCAAAAGAAAATATACCCATTGGTCACCATGGCCAGCCCACCCTTTATGCTCATTATTGGGAAGTATTTGGGCAAAGAAGAGGGAACCTCAAACTTCCTGTCAACATTGCAGATGTTGTGGGCAGACAGAGGGTCCCAGGGGCCAGCAGGAGCATGGCAAAAGCCAGGGAAGTAATCAGAGTGGGGCTTAGTATCATCCCCAGATGAGCTTGAAGGGGGGAGTTTGGCGGGGGTGGGGAAGCAGAAGGGGGCTTATTGTGGTGCTCCTCATGTGCAGGAGACTTATCTTTGGGTGGGGACTTTTGGGCTGAGTGCTTCTTCTTGGTTGGCTCCTTGTCAGAAGCAGAGTTATAGAAACTGTGGTCAGTAACTGAACCATAATTTTCCTCTCCCCCAGTGGAGCTAGCAGGGCTCTTCTCAGGAGAGGGCTCAGGGGAGGGCTTTGGAGATAGTTTTGAAGTGGCCTTCTTTGTGATACAGGCTTCTTCTTGGTGGCTTTGGTGGGCTTTGAAGGACACTTGGTTCCTTTGGGCTGTTTAGAAAGTGTTTTTGTCCTAAAATAATAAGTAAAAGGGTTTAAAATAAAGCAATGTATGTAAAAAACAAACAAGGCTTCTTAAAAAGCATAATATATAAAAAGTAAATCTTAGATGGCTTTTATTGGCATTTCAAAGTTAAAAAATACTTGTATAGTTTTTATTTTATTATAGTTTTAAATAAAAAGTTAAAAGTTAAGAGAAATATGCAAAAGTATTATATTTAGATATAGCTTTTATTTTAAAAATTATAAAACATGAAAGAGAAAAGTTAAAAGTACAACATATCAAAAAATGAGAAGTTTTTATTATGTAAAACATAAAGTTTTATATGTGAGAACTGAAAAGCGTTGACATTATGAGTGACAATTAGTAAAAAAAGCTGAATTCTCACTGTCAATTACAAAAAATGTAGACATTATTTTTGATGAAATTCTCACTGTCAACATTTTTTTGAAAATTTACTATGTTTTTTCATAGTACGCTTAATTAAATCTAAGCAGGCTAGCAAAAATTAACTATTTTCTGTGTATTCTTGTTCACATATAAAAATTAAAAAAAACATATGAAAATAAGTAAAAAAGGTATCAAGGTTCTTTATTCCTTTATTAAAAATAATATTTGGGTAATGGAAATATGATATTTTACCATTGTGTATATTGAAAGTTGTTAATAAGTTCTCTTCAATTATGAAAAAGATAAAGTGTTGACAACATCACTTACAACATTCTTTATAAGAGGTGACAAATTAATTTAAGCTTAATTGCGCCACTCTAATTTGCTTAACTCCATCTTGGGGGATGATCACAAGCAAATAAACAACATTTACGAGTGTCAACATTATTTTTGATAATAAATTCTATAGTAACTTACATAGTAACTCATGCTTAAATTATTAGATCACTGTTAGCCACCAATCCACTTAATATATTAAAGCTGGAATAAGTGTTACATATATATTTATAACATGAACCTTTCAACAATCAACTGTATGTGCACTGTCCTTTTCAATATAATAATTCAATAAAAAACATTTTTAAATGCACACTTAATTTTTTTATTGTAGATGTTTCAGTTTTGCTATTAAAAATAATTTTGGCTTAAAAAGTGTCAACATTGACACTTTTACGTTGTGAAAACAAATAAAAAATAAACTAATTTTTATTAGTAAACATAAAGGAAAAATCTGGTTAAGTTGAGTTTTATATTAAGCTTAATATTAAATTGTGTCAAGATGGCCACAATTTTGTCGTGTTTTCTGGGTTCGCACCCCTGAACGCTTTTAAAAAAGAATTAAGCTAGCGCGACTAGCAAAAAACATAGGATATTTAGAGTTTTGAGTCAACAGTGGCCATGTTGACAAAGTGTCAACATGGGCACTGTTGCCGTTTTCCCCAGGCATTAGTCCCACAATATCCAATGACCATACCTTGAAGGGTTGTGTGATAGATAATGGTACTAATGACTTGGGTGGTGCTTTGGTTTGGGCGTACCTATTACAGACTTCACATTGCTCCAATACTTCTTTGATGCCATCCAGCATATTGGGCCACCAGTAGCGTGTTTTAAGGTACTCATATAAGTTCCTGCTACAGGTGTGTCCCAGGTCTCTGTGATATCTGAAGATGGTGTCAATCTTTTGAGTTGACGGGACGTAAGGTACAGTGTCACTACTTGGAAGTATTTGATGCAGGGTATCATATACGTTTTTGAATAGATGTTTGTTCTTAAGGACCTTTTCTTGTACATCCATAGGTGTGCCTGGTGGGAAGCCCTTCCTGGAGATTCCCCATGATGAGCATGGGCTAGTTGGGATCTCCATTGGCACATAGGGCCTGTTTACTATACAGCCTTGAGAGTGTGTCGGTGGTAAGCATTTATTTGCCTGGTTTGTATTTAATTTGCATGGGATATCTCTGTATGAGACTCATCCATTTGGCTTGTCTCCTTGAGAGATGTTGCTGTGTTTTGAAGAACACTAGGGACTTGTGGTTGGTAAGCACCTTGAATTTCTGAGCCCCTTCCAGATAGCATTGCCACTTTAGGAGGCAGTGTACAATAGCCACCAATTCCTTGTTATTAATGGGAAACCTTTGTTCACTGTCAGATAACTTTCTTGACTTGTACACCACGGGAGGAAGTCTTTCCCTGCTGTTTGATGCAGAGTACTCCTTCTATGGCGCAGTCAGAGGTGTTGGTTTCCAGCTTGTATATCCCTTTACAATTTGGGTATTGGAGGATGGGGGTGGTAACCATTTGTTCTTTCAACTGGCGGAAATGCTGATCTTGTAAGGGAGTACACACAAACTTAGTTGTTTTGCCTGTAATGGCTGACAAGGGGGCCTTCAGAGCACCCCAGTCAGGGATGAATCTTCTAACGTAGGCTACCATGCCTAGGAAGGTGCGGAGTTTGCTCTTGTTTCTGGGGGCTGGCATTTTAGTTATGGCATGTATTTTCTCTGGGTCTGGTTTTATTCTGTCCTTGCTGACAATGTGGCCAAGGAAGGGGAGTTCAGACAAAAAGAAGTCACACTTTGATGGTTTGGCAATGAGTTGGTTCTCTTTTAGGGTGCAGAGAACCAGGCAGACGTCTTCCCAGTGTTGTTTAAGTTCAGGCTGAAAATGATTATGTCATCCAGGTAGATAATTGCTTGTTTTAAAATACGTTCTTTGAAAACCTCATTCATGAAAGTCATAAAGGTACTGGGGGCATTTGTCATGCCAAAGTTAAGGACAACACATTCAAAGTATTGTTATTTGGTTATTGTTGTAACTGTGCTGTTTTAGCAGAGTTACAAGGGGGAAAATATTTAGAAACTATATAATAATCTTTATTGAGAGATAGGGATTATATAGTTATTGTGAATCAAGGATAACAGGAACATGATTGTGTTGATCACACGGTTGGATGATGAAGGGGGTGGCTTGATCCTTATAATGAGTCAAGTTCCTAAACAAGTCACCCACCGAGAGTGATCAGCTTTTGTTAATGTTATTGTATTTGGTAATTTGAGTTGTCTTCCTAACTTGGCTTCAGGTGAATGGATAATTGGGTTGTGTGTCACAAACCTGCTTACTCAGAACCTTGCTGGCAGGTCAAGCCTGCTGTTTTGACACCCCATCCCAGCTGAGGGTTGGCCTCCTCTGGGGCCAGGTTGTCAGGGAGGTTGTTGGGAGCCTGGGCGCCATACTGGACTAACTGTTGTCTGGTGGCGGATAACACAGTCTCTTGTTGCTTTTGACTTGCTTTGCAGGGTCTGAGGCAATCATGGTGGAGGTCTTTGTCCTGTTTACATTTTCTGAGTCCTTGCACAAGGTAAGTGTTGTTTTTGTTTACCTTTAGGATGATGGCGGGGCCAACTTTTTCTGGTTGCAGTTTACTCTTGTCGGTATTCATGACCCAGACTTTGTTGCTGATTTTGTGTCTGTCCTTGATGGGGAAAAAGGTCTTTTGTAGATGCTTTTCTTCCTTTTATGTTTGGTTGCTATTGGCCTGTATGACCTGGGGATATGAGCGGGAGGAACCTTGTTTGACATCTTCAGCTTAGGTCCTGATAGCGCCTGGATGATATTGGGTTGTGTTCCATAAACTAGCTCAAAGGGGCTTTTGCCAATGGATCTGTTCACACGAGTCCAGCATACAATTAATGCAGTCAGTAGCTGCTTGTACCAGTCCTTAGGTCTCCTGGCAGTTAGTTTGGCCAAGGCTTGCACAAGGCTGCCATTCAGCCGCTCTAAACGTCCATTGGCCTGAGGGTGGTAAGGTGTTGTCACCGTGTGCTGGACCCCATTCTTGGTGAGGTATACATTTTTATCTTCAGAGGTCAATTCTTTGCCTCTGTTGGTTATCAGGAGTTCTGGCTTTCCAAACTTGCTGATTATTTAATTTCCTATGAAGTGTTGTACGTTGTTGCCGGTATGTGTTTTAACTGCTTGAGCTACTGGCCAGTGCGTGGCAAAGTTGATGGCGGTAATAATGTACTTCTTGTTATTATGTTTTTCAAGCATAGGCCCCACAATATCCAGGGACCATATTTTAAAGGGTAGTTGAGTGCAGATGGGTAGTACTGATTTTGGCAGGGTCTCACTCCTTGCAAACTTTTCACACACTTCACACTGGTCCAAGACTTCTTGAACGTCCCAATACAAGGTCAGCCACCAGGCTTTTATGTTTTAGGGACTTGTAAAGGTTACAACTCTTTGTGTGGCCCAGGTCTCTGTGGTAGTGTAAGATTGTATCAACTTGCTGGTATGTGGGAATGTATGGGATGGTTGTCCTGTCATACATTTTTTGGTGTAGGGTTCCATAGACGTCAGCAAATAGGTGTTTGTTTTTAATGATGGTTTCCCTTGTGATATCTGTAGTACTGGGGGGAATCCTTTGTCTTTTGTACGTAACACCAGGAGAGGCCAGTCTGGATTGAGCCCATTCTCACCCCTTGTAGCTCTGACATATAGTTGTGACAACACATCAGCCATGGCCAGTTCTGGGCCTGGCTTATACTGTATTAGCATGGTGAACCTTTCCAGAATGTCAGGAATACATTCTTCATTTCTCCTGAAAACAACAAGGAAACCTGGAAATTCCAGGATCTGGTAACATTTCTATTGATTGGGATTTCCCTCCAGTACCTAGAAATGGTTTATTAGAAGGTAGTATTTGTTCTATATTACCTTTTGGTGATATAATATCTAATCCAGTTTCCTTCTTCCCTGTGATTACGGGGATCAAACCTGGGTCTTCTCGCGTGTTGTTGGATCACCTAGACAACATTAGTATTTTGGATTTGAACTTACCTCTGCCAGTACGCAAAATGACTGCCTGTAGCCAATCAGATGATGTGGCAGGACCAGGAGATTTTGAAATTGATTTAACTTCAAACAATGATAATGTTAAGAAGACATTGAGCTCTGTACTTGAATTCAATCAAGTAAATCATGGATTATCCTCTTCTGGTGTTTCTGTTGCACACCAGAAGCAGCCCAAGCTGTTGCTTCTCCAACAGATGGGGTAAATGACACCTAGCTGTTTGGAGAAGCCTCAGCAGGGGCCAGTTATATTTTTAAATAATCTTTTTTAAAATTTAAATCAAAGCTCCCCCTGCCAAGTTTCCTCCCCAAATTCCCCAATATTCTCCAAATCCCCTTAAAAGCTACCATTTAAACAGCACTTGACAGTCTATAAAAAGGCTCCATTTGTCAGGGTGTTTGATTTTTCAGTTAATAAAGTCACTTTACTCATCTAGTTGATTTATTCTTTTGCCTGCTCTCCAATCCTGAAATCAAACATCATGATGCTACCCAAGTCATCCCAATGGGGACCATTTGGGTATAAATGGTTAGTTTGGTTGCTACTTGTCCAGTCCCTTACTGCAAGCCTATCTTTTGGAACCAGAGCAGATTCTGGTTCACCCCCTCTCAATTACCTGGACAAGTCATGGCACCACGTGGTACCAGGCGTATGGTACACTGCCACTCCACTGTCACAGAATCCCCCCATCACAGAGGAACCACAGGTTATGGGGGCCAGTCCGCCCACTCCTTCCTTATTTCATCCCTTGGCTTCTGTTTTCCTTCTAAGTTAACTTGGAGCTTACTTCATGTTAGGAAGGTCCAATCCCCTTTTGGGTCAATACCATCTTATTGGAGAATTGTTCCATATGGGGATGGTCTCTGTTCCAATTGGTTCTCTAATTACAGGGTTGAACCCATTCACGGCCATACACTTTTTGGGTGGTATGTTTCTGAGTGGATGGGTTCCTGAAAGTTTAACTGAACCCATTTTTGAGGCTCTTTTTGGGACCTCAAAACAAACCAAATCTGTCAAAATGGAATTCCAGCTAGGGTAGTTAAAACCTTGGCATTGGTTTTTTCACTTGTCTTGGTCTGTGCCACCACTGTTCTTATCACCAGATCCTACCACCAAGCCAAGTCCAAATATGGGGATCTAAAGCCACTTCAGACCTAGGCTCAGACTGTGGTCTTGAACAACATCTTGTCTATTCAGTCGGAGGACGTGGAGTCTAATGAAATCCTAATGCTTTTGGCCTTTTCCCAATCCCTCTTTGACACGTCCCCAGACCAATTCTGCACTGACGCTCAGAAGGTACATCATGTAGCCAAGCAGCTACAAGGTAAAGCCCAACAATGGTATGCCAAGTCTACCCTGAAAGGAGAAAAGCTTCTTCACAATTACCCTACCTTTTGTGACTTCCTTCTTGCTATAATTTTGCCAGCCTTGTCTAAAGAGGAACTTTTTGACCATATCTCTAGCCTTTATCAGGGCAAGATGGCCACAAGTGAGTTCCTCAAGGAGTTCACCCGTCTCAAGGAAGCCATTGGCATGGACAACAAAGAAAGCTGTTATATGCTGCAGAAACGCCTATCTACAGACATGAAGGCTTTCTTAGCTCATCACATCCTACCCAACACCTACAACGAGCTTACCCAAGAAATTCTTTGTTAGGCCCCCAAGTTAAAAAATTACCAGCCTGGAAACCCAATCCTTCCAAACCTGCCATCTCCCAGAAGATCCTTGGGACCAATACCCTCCCAGCAGGGTTGGTTCCCAAGGAGGGAGGTGGATATCAGCTATCCAAGGCCAAGCGTAAACAACGTGTGTACAAAGGATGCTGCCTCTATTGTGGGAAGAAGGGACATCAAGCAAAGGACTTCTTTGCCTTGAATTGTGTCCAGAAACATCCTTCTGCAGCCCTTTCTGCCTCTGATCCCAATAAAGCCACCATTAAGTCCTATGCCACCTTTCCCATGATAATCACTTCAATTCATGGGAAATTTTCAACACTGGCCCTTTTAGATACTGGAGCTATGGGCAACTTCATTGACAACTCCCTGCTAAGTTCTCTAGGGATATCAGGAGTTACCCTGTCTTCCGTGTTATTGGCCAAAAAAACTCAGATAACAGTTCAAAAATTGGCGCTACCTCTTCAAACCAACATTGTGAACGCTGGATTTCATCTTGAGTTCTCGGCTATTCCAGGTCTGGCATGCCCAGTGATTCTGGGCTACTCTTGGTGCAAGCAAGCTTGTATGAACATCAATTGGGATTCCCATCATATAGATTTTACCAACCATGGTAAATCTTTCTTGGTACCCATCAACCTTGACACTTCCTTTTCTGACTCATACCTCTGTGGAATCATGATCCTCCCACACATCAAGGGTTTTCTTCCTGAGAGTCTAAAGGATTACAAGTGTCTTTTCAGTGAAACAAGCTGCAATGAGCTCCCCGCCCACTGAGCTTCAGACTTAAGAATTGATCTCATCCCTGGTAGCACACCAACTTGGGGAAAATTGTACCCCACCAACAGGGCCCAGGGAATTGCACTCAAGGAGTATCTTGACAAAAACTTTTGCAAAGGGTTCATCTGTAGATCAAACTCTTCTTGCTCCTCTCCCATCTTCTTTGTTAAAAAGTCTGATGGCACCCTTTGCCCCATGGTTGACTACACTAAACTTAACTCAATCACCATCAAGAATTGCAATCCCCTTCCTGCTGCAGAAACCCTCACAGACAAGCTTACAGGGGCGCAAATCTTCTCCAAACTAGACTTGCAAAACACATATAACCAGATCCGTATTTCCAAGGGGGATGAGTGAAAAACCGCCATTAGAACACCCTTTGGCCTGTATGAATACTTAGTCATGCCCTTTGGTCTAAGCAATGCCCCAGCAGCCTTCCAAGGACTCATGAATGAGGTGCTATTCCCATTTCTAGATACTAGTGTGGTGGTATATCTTGACGACATCCTCATTTACTTGCCTGACAAGGAAACTCATGTTGAACAGTTGAAGGAAGTGATGGATGCTCTTACCAGGGTCAACCTTTTTTGCAAACTATCTAAATGCAAATTCTTTGCAATGGAAGTCAAGTTCTTGGGGTACTCCATCAAACCAGGAGGCTTTGCAATTGCCCCTTCCAAGGTGGAAGCTGTCCTGAACTGGCCTGTTCCCACGTCTTGCACTAAGCTTAGAGGCTTTCTTGATCTAGCCAACTTCTGTAGGAAATTCATCAAGGATTTCTCAGCCACTGCTCATCCTCTCACTGCTCTTACCTCTAGCAAGGTGCCATTTGATTGGTCCAAGTCTGCTCAGGAATCCTTTGATTGCTTGAAACAGTCTTTCACCTCTGCCCCAGTACTCCTTTGCCCCAACCCTGAACACCAATTTTTTTTGGAAACAGGGGCATCAGATTATGCCTTGAGAGCGGTACTGCTCCAGCTTGGGGAGGATGGTGAAAGCCACCCTGTGGCTTTCTACTCCTATAAGCTCTTGGATTGGGAGCAAAACTATCATGTGTATGAGAAGGAGTTGTTTGCAATAGTAAACTCACTTAAACACTGGCATTGTTATCTTGAGGGAAGTAAGTTCCCTACCATCATCAGGACAAAACATAAGAACCTCCTCTACTTTACAGAGAAAAGGAAGATAGCACCTCACCTTTCCAGATGGACAATTGACCTCCTGTCTTCTTACTTCATAATTGAATACACTCCTGGCAAAATAAACGTAGTTCCAGATGCTATTAGCCAATGCAAAGACCTGAAAGACAACATTACTCAAGATCATGACCACAATAACCAATCAGTGCTGACGGCTTCTCAATTTTTTTCCAGCATCATTGAGATTTCAGCACATACTTCCTTGGACCAGGAGATCATGGAAGCACAGATGCACGCCCAATTTCAAACAGAACTTGAGGGAATGCTAAGAAGTTTGCTAAAGACCAACACAATTAACAACCAGGGGATAACATATGTCAAAGGTGCCTTGGTGGTCCCCAAAGGGGGACTTCAAACCAAGGCAATACTACACATGCATGAGGGCCCCCTGTCTGGACATGGGGGGCTGCTCAAGACCTTGAAGCGTCTTGGGTGTTGATACTGGTGGCCTGGAATGAAGAAGGACATCAAGACTTGAATCTCCAACTGTCTTGGTTGTGGGAGAAACAAACCTTCCAACACTAAGCCCCAGGGACTCCTCTGCCCCTTACCCATACCTTCTTACCCATGGTCTTCCATATCAATGGACTTCATAGTGGACTTACCTATGAGTAAAGGGAACACCGGAATCATGGTTGTGGTAGACTGCATGACCAAATATGCCATCTTCATTCCCTTTGCTTCATGCACCTCCAAGGAAGTACCCAGCATGTTCTTCTGCAAGGTGGTCAGTGAACATGGGCTCCCTAAGGACATTGTCTCAGATTGAGGTGTCCAATTCACCTCCTGTTTCTGGAAGGCTCTAATGGACCAGATGGGGGTGACAGTGAACTTATCCACTTCTTTTCACCCCCAAACAGATGGGCAAACCAAGCGTGTGAATCAAGTACTGGAGAGATACTTGCAACATTACGTAAATTCACAACAGGACAATTGGGTTCACTATTGCTATCTAGCCCAGTTATGTTATAACACTGCACACCATAGCTCAATTGGTATTTCTCCCTTCTTTGCCAACTTTTGGTTTGACTTGGAGTCCTTACCCTCCAATCTCAAGGAATCAGCCTTCCCTCAAGCTGATGAAATAGCCAACAGGATGAAGGAAGTACACTTCAATCTTATTGAGTTTCTCACCAAGGCCAGGTCCAAATACAAGAAGTATGTGAATTGTCACTGTTCACCGGTAAAGGAATATCCTGTGGGGTCTTACTTCTACCTCAATGCCCGTAACCTGAAGTTGAAGATTCCAAGCAAAAAATTGGGTCCCAAGAAGATTGGTCCACTCAGAGTCCTGGAACGCCTCTCCAGCCTGAACTATCAACTTGAGCTACCAGCTGGTTCCAGTGTACATGATGTATTCCACATGGATTTACTTACTCCCTTTGAGGGCAACCCTGATGCCTGTCAGGACAGAACCCTAACCCTCATATTGTCTCAAACACCTTTGAATGGGAGGTGGAGGACATCATTTCACATTGCCTAGTCAAGGATAAGGCACAATACTTGGTCAAATGGCTGAACTATGGAGAGGAGTCAAATTCCTGGGAACCTGTGAAGAACCTTGCCAATTGTGAACAGGTCCTGACCAGGTTTCATGCCCAGGGAGAGCTTTCCCTAGGTGAGGGTAGTGTCAGGAATACATTCTTCATTTCTCCTGACAACAACAAGGAAATCCTGGGAATTCCAGGATCTGGTAACACTTCTATTGATTGGGATTTCCCTCCATTACCTAGAAATGGTTTATTAGAAGGTAGTATTTGTTCTATATTACCTTTTGGTGATATAATATCTAATCCAGTTTCCTTCTTCCCTGTGATTACGGGGATCAAACCTGGGTCTTCTCGCGTGTTGTTGGATCACTTAGACAACATTAGTATTTTGGATTTGAACTTACCTCTGCCAGTACGCAAAATGACTGCCTGTAGCCAATCAGATGATGTGGCAGGACCAGGAGATTTTGAAGTTGATTTAACTTCAAACAATGATAATGTTAAGAAGACATTGAGCTCTGTACTTGAATTCAATCAAGTAAATCATGGATTATCCTCTTCTGGTGTTGCTGTTGCACACCAGAAGCGGCCCAAGCTGTTGCTTCTCCAACAGATGGGGTAAATGACACCTAGCTGTTTGGAGAAGCCTCAGCAGGGGCCAGTTATATTTTTAAATAATCTTTTTTAAAATTTAAATCAAAGCTCCCCCTGCCAAGTTTCCTCCCCAAATTCCCCAATATTCTCCAAATCCCCTTGAAAGCTACCATTTAAACAGCACTTGACAGTCTATAAAAAGGCTCCATTTGTCAGGGTGTTTGATTTTTCAGTTAATAAAGTCACTTTACTCATCTAGTTGATTTATTCTTTTGCCTGCTCTCCAATCCTGAAATCAAACATCATGATGCTACCCAAGTCATCCCATTGGGGACCATTTGGGTATAAATGGTTAGTTTGGTTGCTACTTGTCCAGTCCCTTACTGCAAGCCTATCTTTTGGAACCAGAGCAGATTCTGGTTCACCCCCTCTCAATTACCTGGACAAGTCATGGCACCACGTGGTACCAGGCGTATGGTACACTGCCACTCCACTGTCACAGAATCCCCCCATCACAGAGGAACCACAGGTTATGGGGGCCAGTCCGCCCACTCCTTCCTTATTTCATCCCTTGGCTTCTGTTTTCCTTCTAAGTTAACTTGGAGCTTACTTCATGTTGGGAAGGTCCAATCCCCTTTTGGGTCAATACCATCTTATTGGAGAATTGTTCCATATGGGGATGGTCTCTGTTCCAATTGGTTCTCTAATTACAGGGTTGAACCCATCCATGGCCATACACCTTTTGGGTGGTATGTTTCCAAGCGGATGGGTTCCTGACACAGAAGCTCTATCCATTGGGCTTGTCTGCGGGATAGGTTTTCCTGGGTTTTGAAGTAGATGAGTGATTTGTGGTCTGTCAAGGCTGTGAACTCTGCTTGTTGTTCTAGGTAGCAACACCATTTGAATAGGTAGTGCATGATTGCCAATAGTTCCCTTTTGTGTATGGGATACAAGCGCTTGCCGTCTTTTAGCTTGTGTGATTCATAGGCCACAGGTAGGAAATCACCATCATTGTTTTTGATTTGTAGTACCCCTCCAATGGATGTTTCAGAGGCGTCTGTCTCCATTTGGTATTCCCCATTGTGTTTTGGATATTGGAGGATGGGTGCAGTTGTGAGTTTCTCTTTAAGACGTCTGAAGCAAAGGTCTTGTTGGGGGGTCCATAAAAATTTGGATTTGGCGCCAGTTATGGCAGATAGAGGTGCAGTCAGGACGCCACAGTTGGGTATGAATTGTTGTATATAGGCAACCATTCCCAGAAAAGTGCGGAGTTCTGACTTGTCTTTGGGTTGTGGCATTTTTCAAATGGCCTGGATTTTCTGACTTTCAGGTTTAATGATGTCTTTCTTAACTATGTGTCCCAATAAGGGTAATTGTTTGTGGAAGAACTGGCACTTGGAGGGTTTGGCTAGCAGTTTATGTTACACTAGGGTGGCAAAGACTGCCTCTGGATCCTTGTGATGCTGTTTCACTGAGAAGCTGTAAACAATAATGTCTTCCAGGTATACCAGGACATGCTTGCCAATGTAGGGAGCAAACACCTCATTCATAAAGGTTGCAAAGGTTGACAGGGTGTTTGTCATACCAAAGTTGAGTACACACACTTGTATGAGCCGGATTTAGTGCAGAAGGCTGTTTTGGGAATGTCTTCCTCCTTGATACGGATCTTGTTATAGCCTGCAATCAGATCAATCTTGTAGAAGACTGTAGCACCACCCAGGGCATCAAAGAGATTGTTGATGAGTGGTAGTGGGTAACGGTTCTTGATGATAACTTTGTTTAGGGCTTGGTAGTCCGTGACTAAGTGTAGAGTACTGTCCTTCTTTGCTACAAAGAATACAGCAGCACCAAAAGGGGACTGTGAGGGGCGGATAAGTCCTTTCTTCAACACCTCTTTGAGGTAAGCACACAGTGTGTTGTCCTTGTTTGGGGTGAGGCAATAAATGGGTTGTGCCTTAGGTATCACTCCCTTGAGTTGGATGGAGTGTTGGATGTGTTTCTCTGGTGGTAACCCGGGTAGAGCCTCCTTGAAGATTTCTGGATGTTGAGCTACAATTTCACAATCCCGAGGTGTGGTGGTGTCCTGGTGATCTTTGAAATAGATAATCTCATACTGGAAAGAGTCCCAGTCAATTGTCTTGAGGTTTTCCTGTCATCCAAGGTCTCTGTGATACGTACAAAGACATGGTTGCGCAGGAGTTGGTCTACTGAATCATGGTAGATTTGGTGGTTGACACCTTCACGTTTGATGGCCATTAACAAGGTTGCCCAGTCTACATGGGGGATATTTTTTTGCAGCCAGTCCAGTCCCAGTACAATGTCAAACTTGGGAAAGTCAATGACAGGACCTTGAATGGTGGAGTGTAGGTTCTCTAGCATGACAGAGAAGGGGGCAGTTTCCCGTGTCACAGCAATGTGATGTTCATCAGCTAAAACCACATTTTTAATCTGCAAAGGATTAGTAGCTAACTTGAACTTATCTACAAAGCTGCTGTTGACCAGGGTTTGATCTGCGCCTGAATCCAGGAGAGCTGAGCCCGTGTAACTGCTAAAACGGAAAGGATAGGACATCAGTTTATTTGGGTGTCTGGTGATGGTGTACAGTACTGGGTCTTCCAAGGGTACTTGAATCATTGGGCATTGGTCCACATCCTCAGGCTGGTATTCATTGTTGGGTAAGTCAGGAATAACCTGGGGAGAGCTTGGCTTGCTTAATGTTCTCCCTGGGCTTTTCCCTTTTCTTGGTTGTCTTGGGTGGCAGTGACATGGAAATAAGTTTGGTTTGGTTGGCCATTGTTCCTGTTCCTGTGTTCATTTAAACCTGCAGGTTTGTGGTTGGCACTGCTGTTATTGTTCCCAGGGGGTGGTCTGTTGGAGCACCCAGATGGGTGAGAGTTCTTGGGTTGATCTCTTTTCCCTGTTTGTGCCTTGTGGAGGGCATTGTACGTTTGTTCTGCTTTCTTGGCTTGCAATATAGGCTTTGCAAGTTGGTTAATTGATCCAGGCTCATGTGTCTCATTACGTGCAACTTGAGTGTGTTGTAGTACATGAGGTGGGTGGCTAGAGTGTCAAAAGCCATATCTGAGGGGGTGTGTAGTTGGAGTTCCTCGTAAGCGCGGGTGAGCTCCTTCACTGTGCCAGTCTGGGTCAAGTTCTTTACTTGGTGGATGATCATAAGTGTGGTGTTCTTCAGCAAAAATCTTACCAAGAAGTCCTGCTTGAAGGTGTCCCAATTCTTCTTGGTATGTTTCTCATCCATTTGTTGCACCAGGTGCCAGCGTTGTGATTCAATCAAATAGATATTTCTGCAATCCAGAATCTCTTTGGGCATTTCATCTGTGCTAGCTTGCTTTGAGCAGATTAGATCCATGCCACAGCGCTATTGTTGTTGGCTCCTGCAAAGGGTTTCAGGGCAGCACTGCAAAGACTTTGGGCTATATAGGCTGGCATGGCACTTTCATCAGTTGGACAAGGCATAGCAGGGGTAGCTTGGAAGAACCCTTGTGCAGACAAGGTGTACAAGGCGGAGAGCGGGATCACCATGTTCTGGTACAGGACAAAGCCATTGGGTATTTCTGTATCAGGTGTTTATGGAGTCCAGTCTAGCAGGAGGCCAGACATGATTCTATCTAGGATTTGTTGACCACAGTGGGTACAGGCAACAGGCGGAATTTTGGGGGATAAAGTAGGATGAAAAACCTACCGCTGCTACCAATGTTGTAACTGTGCTGTTTTAGCAGAGTTACAAGGGGAAAATATTTGGAAACTAGATAATAATCTTTATTGAGAGATAGGGATTATATAGTTATTGTGAATCAAGAATACAAGGAACATGATTGTGTTGATCACACGGTTGGATGATGAAGGGGGTGGTTTGATCCTTATAATGAGTCAAGCGCCAAACAAGTCACCCACCAAGAGTGATCAGCTTTTGTTAATGTTATTGTATTTGTAATTCTAGTTGTCTTCCTAACTTAGCTTCAGGTAAATAGATAATCAGGCTGCAGGTCACAAACCTGCTTACTCGGAGCCTTGCTGTTGGGTCAAGCCTGCTATTTTGACATTCTGAATGCTGTCTTTGGGATGTCTTTAGGTTTCACACAAATTTGGTGATAACCTGATGTCAGATCAATTTTTGTGAAGATTTGGGACCCCCAGGGCGTCAAAAAGGTAGTCAATCAGGGGCAGGGGATACCTGTTCTTAATTGTGACCTTGTTGAGTGCCCTGTAGTCTGTGACCAGGAAGAGTCCTCTGTCTTTCTTTGTCACAAAGAAGACAGCGGCACCAAAGGGTGATTTTGAGGGTCTAATGAGGCCTTTGTCAAGGGCTTTGTCAAGATAGGCCTTCAGAGCATCATCTTCTTGGGGTGTGAGACAGTAGATGGGTTGTGCCTTAGGCACACTATCTTTTAGGTTGATCTCATGTTGTATACCCTGATTGGGGGGCAGCCCGGGTAGTGATTCTTGGAATACGGAGGGAAACTCATTGACTAGCTGGTCTCTGATTGGGTTCTGTTCACAGCTATATTCCATATTCTTAAAGTAGATGATTTCATATGTTCAGGTATTCCAATTGATCTTGCTGGGGTCTGTCTCCTCTTCTGTTTCCATTATCTTTATGAATATGTTGTCTTGCATGAGTGTGTCAAGGTGAGTCAGGTAGATGTGATGGTGGACTTTGCTGCGTTGGATAGTAAGAGTGGTGCTGTCCCAATCAATGTGGGGTTTGATTTTCTGCATCCAATCTAGACCTAGTATTACATTATATTTAGGGATTGGTATGATGGGACCATTGAGTGTGGTTTGTACGTCCCTGATCTGAGTGCAGAAGGGTTTTGCTTCTTTGTTGACTGGCGTAATTCTGTTGTCTGCCATAATGACTTTCTTGATGCTGCTTTGAACTGTTGGTAATTTCATATGGTTAGCAATTTTTTTAACAAGGGATTGATTTGCTCTAGTGTCAAATAGTGCTGTGTCCTGGTATCTGCAAAAGCAGAAAGGATAAGTAAGGAGTTTATTTCCAGTTTGGGCGGCAAACAGTAGAGGATCACTGGATGTCAGGAATATTCCTGACAACACTGTGGCTCAGAATAATATTTTGTGTACAATTAATTGTAAAAAACAAAATAAAAAAGGCAGCAGTTCCCCCTTATTGGGGAAACTGCCGCGGGAAGCTAAGACCAGAAAACACAAATTAAAAACTTCTTTTTTAATTTGGACGGGTTTTATACCCCAGCCGCGGGCCGCGTGGCCAGCTGCCAGCCACTCAGCCCCCGCCCACCCGCCCACCCACCACCGCCAGCCAGTCCCCCATAAAGGCTGCCAAATGGGGAAATTGCCAAAAGGGGAAACCCAAAAAGGCAATTCCCTAAACCCAAATGGAGGGGAACTGCTGCCCAAATTTGGAATTTACCAAATTTGAAGGGGGTTGACAAGCAGCCCAGCACTACAATTAATGCATCAACTGCAAAAGTTAAATTGAAATGCATAAATGTGCCTGAAGATGCTCCAATTCCATTCAATGCCAAGGACAACAATTCATTGCCTGCCAAACTACTCCCATCCCAATCCCAAATGGGAACCCCAGACAACACCAAGTGTTTGGGGTTCTCTATCCAATGCTTTGTACTATTCATGCCCCACTAAGGATGATAGTATATAATAAATCTCAATCACTTGATGGTAGTTTGTGCTATCATTAAGTGAAATTACCCCTCAATAGTATCACATAAATCAAAACCAGAACTTTTACTCTACAGAAAGTTAAGACACTAAGCTTTGTCTGCCCTTTTCCAGGACCAGAAGATAAACCACTTGATCTTCTCAGCTGTACTCACAGCTTGCCTTGGGATTGGGGGCCACCAATACACCCACCAGCATGGGCCCTACAATAAACCGCCCAATGAGTACTTCTACAAGGAGCCCGCACAGCTAAACTCCTCCGAGACGTACCCCTGGCCCACACTGGTGTTGCCCCGCTCCACCCAGCACGTAGTAATATACACCTTTGTATTCTACATGCTTACGTACTTTGCTGGTAATTTTGGAAGATTTAACGTACACGCCAAGGTCTTTAGATGGATGATGACAGTCTACCCCATTGTGATGGCGCTCACAGGGTTCCAAGTTGCCAACTTGGTACCCTACCTTGCTAAAATACTCCCTCATTTTCTGGGGCTTTACACTGGAGGGTACTTGGATCATGGTGATTGAGTCCACGTCTTGGTCCCTATACAAGTCTTGTGAGTTGGGGGAGGGCAGTTTGCCTAAGCACTCCCCTGAGCTTTTCCCTTCTTGTTGGTATCTTTGGTGCTTGCCTGGTTGGCTTGGGCAGTACGATTCCTGTATCAAGGTTGGGTATGGTTGGCTTGGTTATTTTGCTTGTTTGGTTGAGAGTCCTTCTTGGCTGTGGGACTCTCTTTGTGCTTGTTTGTTGTGTGTAAGTTGTCAGACTTCTGCGCTGCATGTTTTCCTTCCAAGAATACATCTTGAAGGTTCTTACAGTGTGTCATATTGAACTGGCGCCTGATATGCATGGGGAGGCTGTTGTAGAAGTCCAATTGAGGTCCTGGCTTGTTGAAGTTGATGGTGCTGGGAGTGCGGTCATGTAGATCTTCATATGCAGCAATGTATTCCTTGATTGTTCCTGTCATATTGAACGTTCTGAGTTTGGTCATGATCACAATGTTGGAGTCTTTTATGGCAAATGGTTCCAGGAAGGTGTTCTTGAACATATTCCAGTCTTTGTTTTTAGCAGGGTGTTGGTCAAACCATTCACTTAAAAAGCAGGAGGCGGTTCCTGTATCACAAAGGGCAAATTAGCTGGCCCAGAGTCTGCAGGGGTAGTCTACTTGTGTGAACTTGCTTTGTATGCTGTTGATCCAGAGGTTGGAGTTTTCCCAATGTAGCCCTGAAAAGGTCCTAATTTCTGCTGTGCGTAGACATTGAAAGACAATGTTGGGGATTTTGGGTTATTGAGTTCCTGTTGTGATTTGGGGTAACAATCTGCGGGCTTTGAGAGAATTGTATTGTTCAATAGGTACAAGTATGCTGTCATAGATTACAAGGCCCACGGGAATGTCTTGTCCCTCTTTGTAGTCTCTCCAGCCGTTAGGGAAGTACCATTGTTTGGGTCTTTTTCTTAGGAGGAATTTTTCCTTCAAGTTGGGTAGGTATGGATAACCTACCTGTTCTACCATTTTCAAGATTATACTTCTGGGAAGTATAATAAACAAGATAAAGGGGAAAATTAAGAGAAGAATGATACTTTATTGGATAGAATATAGAATATTATATAGTATCATGGAAAGCCACATACTGTTCATGTACGTCTGTCAGGGACCCACTTTGAGGGGAACAAGCCCCCAAGTTGATAAGCCAAGGCCCCTAAATTAAGCCCTGTAATGGCTGAACTGATGGATACAGTAACCATGGCAAGATGGCCCAGGTGGCCTAAGTACGCAAATATTCCCATCAGGGAGCTGAAACAACCCAAAAGATAGTATCCTATCATGTACAACAACAGATAGAATGAAGCGTGAGGCTGTACCAACAAGGGTTTGGCAGGTAGAGGCAGGGAATGGCGGCCATAGTGAAAATTTTGTCCCCAATGACTAGAGGGATATTTATACCATCTGTTGGCCAAGGACTCCTTCTGATGGGCATCATTGGGTGAGGAGTTTTGCCAGTCAATAGTAGGAGTGGGATTCTCAAGACCTTTTACTGTTGTAAAAGGGAGACTAGAAACCACCACATGAAATAAATTCCCTTCATGGCTTCAAATAAGTTACTAAGAAATAGGTGTGGCAAGATAGGATAGGAAATATTCTTTATTGTTGGAACAATTGAAGTAAAATAAGAAAAGGTCACTTATATAGCCTTATAATAGGGCTGAAATATTTGGATGGATATTTGGGAAAATAGAGGGGATTTTCATGAGTCTATCATGTAAGACTTACCAATTTCAAGTATGAGATACAATGTATCTTAATAATAGACATAACAAGTTGATGGCATAGCTGGAACCACAAGGGTATTGGCAGGTAAAAGCTAATTAAGCAGACTGAAGCCTGTTGATTGCATATCCTACCATACAGAGTCTGGTTCATATATAGAGAGAGCGGGTCATTAATCACACAATTGGCATCAAGCAGCAAATCAGAATCAGAGTGGTAAGTGACGTTATCACTCTTGATATTAACCTTTTTGCTTTTGAAATGGTTTTTGAATTTGAAATCAAATTAGTTTGGTGGATAATAAATAGGTAATTTAAATGAATTGCCTGGTTTTGTTCTAACGTTCTCTTCTGGAATAGAGTCCTGGGTTTGATCCTTGGTCTGGGAAGAGCTGAAAGGCTCACAAGTGTTGAAAATATTTTTGTTTTGTGCTTTTGAGTTAATAAATAATGACCCTTCAGTCAAATTTAAAAAGGAGTCAGGAAAAGGGTTCCTGACAACGTCATGGAGGTCATGGGGCTTATCAGAGTAATGTTCCTCTTAAGTCATGAGGCTTATTCAAGTTGTGTTCTGCTTATGATTTGGATTGTGAGAGAGGGGGCTAAACTAACTAAGTTCAGCTCCCATCCCGGTGAAACAAACCACCAGGATGCCGCCCAGTGGAGAACTGGGACAGCCACTCAAAGAGGGGACAACAAGGAGGACACAGGGACATTTGAGGGAAATAAGCGTTCAAACCCATCAACATCAGTCCAGAGAGCAACCAAGGGGTGCAAGTGGGAGTGAGAGGGAACACCTCAGAGGCCACAGGTGGTACAGAATTACTCTTGACCAAACTGGGGAGGGGAGGCATGGGAGACATACCCACCTCAGAGGCAGGCGGGGTGTGATCCACAATACCCAGATCCAAGTTGTCGCATGTCAAGCTCTTAACCACAGCCTCTCCAGAAAAGAGGAGACCACTGGGAAGATCCCAGAGACTGAAGGGATCTTCACCCACAAACCGGGCATAAGAGGAGATTTTCCCACACAAGTCTGGGGAGGTAGATCATAAGAGCAGCAGAAATGGGGCCAAGGAAAATACCACAAATTTGATAACAGGGAGTATTATGGTTGTGTTCTCCTCAAAATTTAGGCAAGGTAAGTGGTTTTGTTTTGGTTTAAAACAATAAAATTTAGGCTACCAGGAGGACCCACAGACAAGAGAACAGGCAGGAAGTAACAGGGGGGACTTCAGAAGGCTTGGCGGTATACCTAAGTGCCTTGGGGACAATTGAAACAAAAATGGGTTCAAAAACAAAGAGTATCAATAGAAAATCAAAGTAAAAGTAGGATTTTATATTGAAATTAACTAACAAACTTAGTTTTGAGTGTAAACGTTGAAAGAAAAGGCAAAAACACAAACAGCTATGCGCTGGAGTCTGTTCTAGGAGTCCCAGAAGAGGGACCAGGTTCAAAGCGGGGTGGTGAAAGGTAAGAGTTATAGTAACAACTAACACTTTTTAAAATTTCTAGATGATGGGAACTCAAACTGAGATCCAACCAAGACTGTAAAATTGAAAACAAGTGCAATAGGAACTAAAACTTTTAATAAATTTGGAAAATAGACAAGCAGGGGCAGAAAGTCCCCTTGCTGCATTAAAGGGAATGGGTTGCAAGTAAATGTGAATCACATGACATTTAGTTCTGAATCCAATTGGCTAGAAGAAAAACTTTGCTGGATAGGACCAGGGAGACTGGAGAGTTTCACTCTAATTTCTGCGGTTGGATCTGATTGGCTGGAAGAGGTACCAGACATTTGGAGTTCACTTGAGTTGTTGAGCGTCAATGTGGCAACCTTTGATTGGCTAGCTCTAATGGGTTTTAAAAGTGGGCAACACCAGGCTAATAAGTAGTCTAAATTAACCGGTGTTTTTTTCCAGGAGGGAGCAACCAAAGGCAAGGGATCTGCAGGGTAGGCTAGCACAAACCTCTCATCAACTGTGTGTGCTAAATCCTTTAAAGAATGAAAGGGTTTGGCTGGCGTTTTTGGGCCTTTCTTGGTGTGGCAAGGGAAGATTATGTGATCCAATGCCAGAGGTGGCAGTGAATTTACATGGATTGTGTGATCCCTGTAATAGATGGTCAAATGATAGGAGTGCCACCAACTTGTTGATTAGTCGGTGAGTCATTTGGTGAACTACTTGGGGTGTGAATTCCCTGAGAGGGAGTAATTGAAGATGTTGCGACAGGACAACCAATGATATTTTGATTGAAGATCCTCAAAAAGTTTGTCAATTGATATTCCCTTATTTAATTTTTCAATTTTTAGGGTAGTAGCCTCCAATGGATGTTTAAGGATTCCTGGGACTACTGGTTTGTAGTTGTCATTCATCTCCTGTTCTTCCGTGTTCATTGGTAACTTTGGCATATGATTGTCTGGCAACTGTGGTAAGTTTGACTCTCTTAAACTTGACTCCCTGGTACTTGACACTTTGTTGAGTACCAGGGAGTCAAGTGCCGCATATGTGAATCTATTAGTATTTTTGGCTTAACCAATTTTAAGCTAATTTTTACTAGTAATTTAGGGGTTCAAAACCAAAAACCAAGGTTGAATTTACTTGAACTCAACTCTGTTTAATAAATCGGTTAGCTAAAATACCAATTTAAGGGGCAATTTATAAGTAAATTTACTAATAGAAATGAAAAAACCTGTGTTTGACACTCTAAACCCAAAAGTGACCAGTTCAACACTTTTTAAGCCAAATCAATATTTTATTAATAAAATACTTATGCGCTTATATAAAAATTGTTATTTACTATTATATTTTTATTATTAGTGTCCATAGTTGTTGATTAGGCTCCCAAGCACCACTATACTGGATTTGGTGGTATATACATTAATCAAGTATCCCACTTATTTTACATTATGTCATTCCTGGGTTTTTGGATTAAGTGGTGCCACATAAATTAAGCCCAATTTATTAAGAGATTTCATATGTAATTTATAAAAAACTGAAACTCAACACTTTCTTTGTTTGACTCTATCCACTTGACACCTGATTGGTTTCGGATTTAACTAATCAAAGGCTTGGAATTAAGGCTAAATTAATATGTGACGCACTATGAGCGCCACTCAACACTCACCCACTTGACACTTTAACTTGGGGATTAGTACAGAGAGCTTCTTAACGTTTTAACCAACACTATGGTAAATAATTCACTCCCAGCTCCTCACGGCATACCCTAATCACTAATAAACACATTTCCACTCATTTACTTTTTTAACTTATGTTGTATTTTTTTATTTTTGAGCATACAAAACTGCCTTGCTTTTGGGTTAACTTTTGAACCCAGTTTAAATTTAAGCAAGTTTTATATGTAAAAAACATAGTAAATTTGATGTTTCTGCTTGACTCTGGCATACTTGACAGTGAGAATTCAGCTTTTTCCGGCTGTTTGACAGTGCCAAACTTGACACTTTACTATGTTTTGAATTTTCAACTCTCAATAAAAAAATTCCACAAATAATAATTTATTTTTTTGCTATTATAATCTACTACTTTTTCTGCTGCTCTCCATATAATTTTCATATATTTTTTTGATTTTCAATTAAACTTTTACATTGATTTAACACTAAGATGTTATGCTGAACCTAACATCTTTGATGCTTCATCACAAAATCACTTAATTTCTATGCTTTAACCTTTATATCTATACTTTGAGTTTCTATTTTGCTTCTATTTACTTTTTTATGTTTTTTTATAAATAAAACTTTATTTGCACACTTTTCATTCAACTTTTGCTTTGCTTTACCTCTTTGTGTTTGCAATATCTTCTCAATCATTTTATTTACAATGCTAAACTTTTCTTTAGACAAAATCAAGCAAGAACAGCCAGCAGCCTAAGCGCCAAGCCTCCAAAGGCTCCAAAGAAACTGCCTCCACCCCCAAGCATGCCAAGAAGCCTGCAAAGGCAAAGTCTCCAACCCCATCTCCTCCCCTCCTCCCCCTCCACCCTCATCTTCTACATCCCCTTCACCTTCCCCCCCAAAAATCATCCCCCAATAAATCAGATGGTGATCTTACCAACCACTCATTTTATCACTCAGAGGCCAACTCCGAGCCTACCAAGGAGCGCTGGACCAAGAAGGCAAAGGCTGCCAAGGAGCCCACCTCTTCTTCTGGTAAGAAAAAGGAGGCATCCAAGCAGGCCTCAAAGAATCCTTCCCCTCCCCCTCCCAATGGCTCTTCCCCTCCTTCTTCATCTGACCCCCAAGATGAGCTGGAGGATTACTCCAAGAAGTTTAAAGCTTCTGGTCATGTGGCTTGGTATCCACTGGCCATCCACAACATTTGCAATGTGGACGGAGAGTTTAAAGCTCCTAAGCACTTCCCCTGGTACTTTCCAATCATGTCCGTAAAGGATGGCCCTGGTTACGTTGCCGACAATTATATCTTTAATTGCAACAACCAAAAGCGGCAGACCAAAAGCAAGCACTTTGTCTGCAAGGATAAGACTTGTGGGGCCTGGTTGAACACTGAGGGCTGGGAGCAAGTAAAGTTGGAGAAGGGGGAGCACACTTGTGAGCCCCCCAATCATCTAATCACTTGCATGCTTAAATGGTACCTTGTTCAGGTCATTCCCACCACCGTCAACCTCCGCGCTTCTGATCTGGCCATCAAGGCCCTCCAGCATCTCAAACCCAACAATCTCAAGTTGGTACCAACACAGGAGCAGTTGGTCAAATTCATTAGCAATAAGTGTATTGCTGAAAATCCCTCTCCCCCCAAGGCTTCTGACATCCTCTCTGAGCTCACACTCACTCATGAGCTTAAGCAGCTTCCTAGTGGGGAGCGCTTCCTGATTCATAATGACAGGCCTGCAGCCAAGGAACATATAATATGCTACTCAACTCAGTAGAACCTGATAGAGTTGAAAAGGGCGTCAACCTGGCTAGTTGATGATACCTTTGCCACTTGCCCCCGGATGTTCAAGCAGCTCTGGATGGTTCATGCCCAGATTGACATCCGGGTGATTCCACTTGCGTTCTTCCTTCTTCCTGGGGCCACTGAGGCCATCTATACCCGCGCGTTCTCTATCATCTGCCAAGAAATTGCCCTCCTTCCTCCCGCCAATGATGATGAATCCAAGAAGACTCCCCCCCACACCCGCAACAACCCACCTGCCTCTGACAAGGACCAGGCCACCCTGGACTTGGAGGAAAAGGCGAGGCTAAGAGCTCTTGGGCCTCACGTATGCATTATGGACTTTGAGCCTGCTCAGTTCAATGGATTTGAGCAGCTGTTTAGCAGAGAGGTGCAGGGGTGCCACTTCCACTTCCGCCAAGCAGTTGCTTGTAACGTGCAGGCCCACATGGAGCTTAGTAGGTTGAGCCGGAGGGATACTTTGGACACCTGCAGATTTGTGCTGGCACAATTTAGTGCCTTGGCTTTTTTAAAGCCAGAGCACACTACAATGGGGTTCAAGGTGATCTCAAAGTATCCCTACATAGTGAAGCACCTGGAGTTCAAGCCTTTCCTTGAGTACTTTGAGCCCCAGTGGATTGGGAAGGTTGTCACGCAGAGGCGAGGCAAGGCCCGTGCCAAGACCAGCTGGAATGTGTACCGGGCGGCAGTGAATGGTGAGCTCAAGACCACCTCAGCGCTAGAGGCTTACCACAAACACCTCAAGGCCAACTTTGGGCTCCACCCTAAATTCAATAAGTTCTTTTCCCTCTTGCAGCACAAGCAGGAGAAAACCATCTCCAAGCTGCATGATCTCTCCAACCGCGTCCCCTCCACCAAGTCAACAACCTGCTGTACCCTCTTCACCAAGGCCATCCAGGGTGAGGCCAAGCACAAATAAAAGGCCTCTGAGCTTAAGCAGCAGCGTGAGCTTATTGCCACTGCCCTCCTGGAAGGGGCCAAGATGAAACAGGGAAAGAATGATGAGGAATAAACTTGCTTGCTCAGTTATATGATTTTTACTTTTAACTTTTAACTTTTTAACTTTAATTTTTACTTATTAGCTTTGATCATTTAGTTTTTAGTTTTAATTTTAAGTTTTTTTAACTTAATTAGATAGCAGCAATTTTCTATATATACATGGTAAGTTTGAGATGAATATTTATAGTTGGAAGTAAGTGAAATATCTTAATTTTTGTTAATTTCCAAATAAAACATATGACATTCACAGTTGTGCTTATATGAACTATATCAAATAAAGATTAATATTTCTTTATATTTTGCATAACTTTATTTGTTGTGTTTTTGTTTATTTTTGTCTCATTGGAATTTTATTTTTATGGTAATAAAAAATATTTTTATGGTGAAGAGTGTAAATTACATAGTAAAATGAGAAATAATGACTTATTTCTCCTTATTTCTTTTAATTAAAGTACTTTTTTTATTGCATTTTTGAGTTTTCTGGGGTCACTTTAGTATACCATATCTGTATAGCTTAAATTTTTATATTAAAAGTTTTCAGTACATCAAGATCTGTTAATTAAAAAAGTGTCGAGTACCAGGGAGTCAATCAGGGCAAAAGCTGAATTCTCACTTTACTATAGTGTCAAGTTCAAGGGAGTCAATTTCAAGGGAGTTGAGTACCAGGGAGTCAATTTTAAGGGAGTCAAACTTACCACAGTTGCCATTGTCCACTAATTCTTTTTCCATAGGAGTGTTGAATGTGTCCATGGGTGAATTGTAATCCACTTTTGGTTCCAACGGGGGTGTTGTTTCCATGTTTGGCTTCACAACAAATTCTGGTCCCACCAGTGGTGACCTATACATTGTTGAATTTTTTGTGGCATCTGTTTCAACCAATGGAGATGTCTCCATTGGTGTGTTATTGTAAATACCACCACTCTCCCCAATGTAATCATCATTGGTGTGAGTTGCTCTGTTTTTTGCGTCTGCTGAAAGTGACAATCTGTCAGGAGAATCATCTCCAGTGGGAAATTCCTTCTGAATTTCCAAATTGAGCTCAACCCTATTGTTGGTATAAGCTTGAGTCACTGGGGATTCTGGCACTGTTTCAACAGTGACCAAATTGTATCTGAGGTCTTCCTCAGCTAACAATGGATCATTGAAGTCAAGTTTTTCTTCAAGTGGGGCAAATGGGTTGGGGTGTTCAGGGTTCCATCTGCTGTCACAAACTGTGGGTGGTTGTGTGGGAAGTGAGGGGGTAGTGGGTGGTGCATGGGTGCCTTCCTCATAGACCTTGTCAATTAATTTGACTGTGGCTTGACTTTCTGGTGTGATGGAGTCTACACTGTCAATTGGGAGTTCTTCCAGTGAGGGGTTTGATTCCCTCTCATGTTGCTTTAAGGGTGGGGGTGTATAGTATTGGTCAGGAGATTGTGACAGAAATTGCAGGATAGTATGAAGCCGTTTCTAAGTGATGGGGAATTACCACCCAAATCCACATAGAATTAATGATTAACCACCAATGCGGCTTCAGATATTTTTTTGTGAAATTTCCAATTGTAACTCCAGGATTAAGTAGAACAATTAGTCCTAACCAAAGTAGTCCAAGATAAATGACCTGAGAAAGCATCAATGCATCTTCAGCGTAAAATTCTGGGCATTGGGAAGTAGCATGATTTTCAGTTTCCAGAATGGGGGGAGCTCCAAGATTGGCTGGCATGAAATTGACATTGGGCGGCACCAACAACAAAGTTCCAACTGCAGGACCTCATCTTCCAGAAATGATTTGGTTCAGAATCAGATTGTACAGAATATACCACAACAACCTGATCACAGGATGCATTTTTTAAAATAGAAATTAGAACTTGGGATAAATGATTTTTATTGAGTAAATTTAGGAGGACTCAACTCTTAGAGTTGAAACAGTGAAAATTATTCAATATATATCAGAAAAATTGACTAAGCAATACCACCTGAGTCTTGACCTCCTATTCCTTCCACATTGTCAAGTAAGTATCTGTTCCAGGTTGCAAAGAACCCTTGCGTGACTAGTTTCTGACAATCATGCTGATTAACAAGCTCATATCAGGTGACCCTCATATTACGCCAATTTATCAATGTCAATTTGAAAAGGGGAACTGGTTTCAGCTGGCAAACAGGAGCAGCCGTGATCCATTTTTTATTGACCGTTTGGTTCAAATCTGTTAACTTGGTCAATTTCAATACAGGTTTCTTGGCTTTTCAAGCCTTCTTGCTTGGACGGATAATACCCAGCATGATGGAACCTACCATGACAGAGATGGGGCGCAAGATCTTATGTGTCTGGGTTTAATCAAAGGAGAGAGAGCAGGGCAATTGTGGTCAATAATGTAATAAGAATTGGTCTTTTTATTCAAAGGAGAGACACCCTTGGGTGTAGAGAGGGGGCGTTTCTCAGTTTGATAAAACTGTTCAGACATTATTACTGCAATGGGGCATTGCACATTGGCACGGATGCGGTGGGCGCAGCTGTAGTTACTGTGGTCTGTATCATTGTAGATAGAGCAAAGAGCAGTCCATCTTTCTGACTTAGGCCCTTGTTTGTTACAATTGTAGCAATTGCCAGTAAAGAGAGCATTGTGTTGCTCTTGTCTGTAACTAGTAACTCTGGAAGGACGTTCATGGGCAAGGTAGATAGCTTCAAAGCAGTTTTGCATCTCTTTTATCTTGGCTTCAAGTGTTTCTACCAAGAAAGGTTCCTTTTTCTTTGCCTCTACAGCAAAGGGGCTCCATTTTGACATAGCCTTGAGTCAGGGACCCACTTTGCAGGGAATAAACTTCCCAGCTGATGGGCCAAGGCCCCTACATTCAATCCTGCTATGACCAAACCAATAGGAACTGTGACCATTGCAAGATGCCCAAGCTGTCCTAGATAGGCAAACCTTCCAAACATAGAACTGAATTGCCCTAGTAGATAGTAGCCCACCAAATACACTAAGAGGTAAAAGGAAGTGTAAGGTCTAACAAGGGTTGGTTCAACAGGAGGGGAAGTAAATGAGCAACCATAGTTGAACTTACGTCCCTAATGTCCAGACGGGTATTTGAACCATCCATTGGCAAGGGATTCCTTTTGGTGGGCATCATCAGGAGAGGAGTTGTACCAGTCAGTTGTAGGAGTTGAATTTTCCAAGGCCAAAACCACTGGCAAGAAGTAACCTAGAAACCAGGATAGGAAAAGGATTCCTTTCATGGCTTCAGAAATGGAGTTGTGTCAGAAAAGGTAGAAGTATCAGAAAATAGGATAGTCTTTATTGTTGGAACAAAGAGAAATGATAAAAATAACTCACTTAAATACCCTCACCATGAAGGCTGGGGCTTTTTAAGAGGCATATTTAAGAATGAGAGGGATTTTCATGGCTGGGAAATCAAATTAATACCTTTTCTTAAATGATGGTACCAAAGGAACTTAATAATATAGATTGTAAACCTGTTAAACCAGCAGATAAAGGTATAAGCCATCAGGCTGTACTTAATTAAGTGGGATGGGTTTAGATAGTTGCTTGAAACTAAGTACAGAGCTTGGCTCAGATATAGACTCAATTGATTACAGAGCAAATGGGACAACAGATAAAACTGGTTCAAAAGTCAGTGCAAGAGTTGAATGAATACAATCATTATAATTAGGTAAATTAAGTTAAACCATTGATTCCATATTAATGTTGTACCCTTCTTTAGGGTTCTGGGTTTGATCCCCGTTAATCTCCTTTCCTGATAACAAACTGGTTTTTTGAAAATTGTTGTGATGTTGTTTGGTGAAGGATTTCAGGTCCAGATTGTCAATAAAATTTATGTAGTCAGGGAAAGAATCCCTGACACCTTGACATTTTTGTCCTGTTTGTTTTCCACATAAATTGTGTAGTTCTTGCGTACCAGGTTATATGCTTCCTCCAATGTTGAGGGATTGGCCTTACAGATAAGTCCTGAATACGCTGGTGTGAGAGCGTTCTCAAAAGTAGGTATACCCACCAAGCTGTGAAAGTTTTCAATGATAAGCTTGCGCTTAGTACCAGAGAACCCTTTTGTTTGTTGTGCAAGTACCTTGTTAGCATACTCTTGAAACTTAACAATAAAAGGTTGGAAGGCTGAGAATGGGCTGATCTTGACTTAATTCAAGAGGTGTTGGGGGTCAGGTTCATGGCTGATGAATCTCTTCTTGGCTTTCACCTTTCATTCTTCCCAAGTGTTGAAGAGCATATCTTGATGCCAGATATGGGGGTCATCACGGAGTTTTGATCCAACTTCTTTGAGTCTGGCTGCATCTGAAAGGTTAAAGTTGCCATAATAGTCTTCTAAGGAATAGAGCCAAGCTCTAAACCCTTCTCCACTAAAAGTGCCAACGTTCTGCGAAGACCAGAACTTGAAAGCAGCCCGGGAGTTGCAGGATGTTACCACAGTTGTAGGTGACAAACCAGGTGGGATGGCGGATGGGCGTGACGGAGTAGACATTTCTACTTTTCAACAAACAATTCAATCAATAAAAAAGAGTTCACAAGTAAGGCATGACCTCCAATTTTCTGTAATTCCAAATTACAGATTTGTTGCAACCAAGTTTCCAGACTCACCTGCTAACGTATCTTATGATACACAGGGGGCGCTCGATGAGTCACCCCTTGACATATCTAACGACATGAACCAATCTGATAGCAGTATCAAATTGTGGGCACTTCATCCTAATTAGGAGCGCTACCAATTCAACCTGCTGATCTCCACACGAGTTATTCCTTGGCTTCGAACCTTACATGGAACCCCCCACTAAGCCACCCCCTTGTGGCCTTATGGCTTTCCCCATATGGTATATTAATCACAATGTTCTGTAATAAACAATACCTTATTCTTATTATGCTTGTCCTTTCTATTGGACTGTTGTCTTCCCCAATTCAAATACTGAACTCTCATTGGTTCAGTTGCAACAGATTTATAATAATTAAGAAATATCAAGGTAAGGTTTATTGGGATATACGAGCTTATATAGCTTGTGATGGAATTATTCGTCAATATTGGTTATTTGATGATGCATCGAATTCGGCATCACAGTGGGGTCCAATCCGTTTGGAAGTTTAAAATTTGGTTTTCAAATAGATTTTGAAAATAAAAAGTACCAAACCCAACCAGCTACATACTTGAATGGATTATATTTGTCTATCAGGCTCGAGAGTTGCATTAGAGTCAATTAAAAATATTTGACTAAATATTTATATTAAATACTTAAATGAGGGAGTTAAATTTCTATCATTTTTGTTCAAGCTCAGAAAAAACTTCAAACTTTAGAGTATCAATGACTTAAAGTCATAAGTTCTAGTAAACAAAGTTATTTTCACCATGGGAATTATTATTGAAAGACAACCATTTGAAAGCGAAGATATATTGTTTCTACGGAAATTAAAAAAGAAAGAAGCTCAAGTAGATTTTTTAGCCGAGCCTACACTAGAAAATCTAAGTTTTGGAACTGGCACTCTTTTTGTGCACGAAGAGTATGTTTATAAAAAAGTGCTTTTCAAAGCATTTTAGCCTCCAATGATCACAATTAAGTTGTTAACTTTATTTTAGATTCCTAGGGTTTTACTCCGAAGAAACACAGACTGGCTTTAAAATTGACTATCGCAGAGTTGTTTTACATGCTATTGCTTTAGACTCTGCAAGTCAACGGAAAGTAATCTATGTGCAACTCGATACCAAGTTCGATTCCGCGAGCATCAATAATGAAAGTGAATCTGCTATTGAAGAGCCACAGGATCCATATGATAGCTTCTCTGAATTCAGATTCTTATTAACTGATCCGTATGCAGGTATTCAATTTCAACTTTGGATTATCTCTTATGACCCTTTTTAGCCGAAGCTTTATACTCTGCAATAAGTCATTGTCAGTTTTTGCATCCTGATTTCCTGGGTAGCGGTTCTGAAAGTGACTCTGAAGATGCTTACGAAGATGCCGAAGAAGATAACGAAGTTTTAGAAGAAGCAGTTTCTAGTAGTGACCAGGCTATTATAGAGGTATTATGAGGCTGCTGGTCCTTTAAGCACCATACTTTGACTTTTTAAAAAATTAGGTAGGCTTACTAAATATTCATATACATTTCAACTCATCCTAAGTCGCTACTTCTTTGGTTTGAAAAGTGATCAGTTAATATGATTTCTTTTCTTAGGTTGTCAATAATTATATCAGCGGGTTTTATACTGCCTTTATAATATGTTGAAAATAAATTTAACTATCTAGTGCATCATTAAAGTGATTAGATACTAATGAATTAATTTATATAGTCTAACATAGCTCATTTGGAACGAGCTCTAGAACGTGGAATGGCAGAAACTAATGGCTCTGTTCAAGAAACTGAAGCTTTAACTAATGGTAGCAAGGTTAATGGTTGTGAACCTGAATCAGAAAGCATCTAAATACTTTTGTCAAGTGGATAATTTTTCACTACAAAATCCTATGATTGGAAAAATGATTAGATTTTTAGATCGCTGTTTTTCAATTAAACACTATTTCTCGCCCAATTTCTAAGTCTTAGTCTACAGACAATCTAGCTCAAATCAACTATGCTGTTTTTAAAAACCAACATTAAAGTTCAACTTAGTTTTGTTTTAATGATAAATTGCAAGGGGCTTTTTTAAAGTTAGAGTATAACATTTCTACCTTGAAGATATTATGTTTAAGCTAGTTAAAGGTTTCCTTTTAAAAATGCAAGACTATGCATGAAATGATTTTTTAAATTTAGGATTGCATATTTTTTTAGTAAAAACAGAACAGAGCCTTTTGAAGCAAAGCTTATAAATTCTCGCCCCTTGGGATAATTTAGGTTAATAGTTAGCAAAATTTTGTTTTATATTTTCGAAATGGAAAAATACAGAACGGAATTAAAAAATAAACAATAAACCTAAGGGGTTCAGACCAAAAACTATCCAATGGTGTAAAAAACCAGAGGCCGTTTAATAGCAAGTATATCATCTTTAGCGACTCTCTTTATGCTCAAATTAAGCAGTCAAACAGCATGAAAAATTAAATATGGTTTAGAGCTCCTTTTTATTTATTGCTTTGTGCCAGGATTTTTGGATATTGACTAATTAATGGATTCAATCAATAATTGAGGGCGTGTAGATACTGTAAATTCAGAACCTGAACGTAAAAATGCGGGATTGTCAAATCCTTGGTCCAAACTTTGAATCACTTTTGCGGGCAACTCAGCTGAGTGAAAAAATAAAATATTTAATAAAATCAACCATTTAATTTGACTTTTTTTGGTTTATTTAAATTGGCAAATTTTGAATCTCTTGAGCAGATAACTCAACTAACAAAAGACAAAACCCAGCAAACAAATGTGGGATACATGAATCAGAAATGTGGGATTCTAATGTTTGATTTGAGATTTCCTGGATTTCAAACGAATCATAGACATCATGTAAAACTTAACAAATTTGAAATTGCGGGATTGTCAAATCCAAGAACCAAGTTTTAAATCATAATTGCAATGAATTTGAAATAAATATAATTTATGGGTGTCTCAAAAAGGATGCCAAAGGATCTAGAGTGGATTTGTGCTGATTCTTTTAGGAAGCACAGGCATTCTCAAAAATCACCCTATTCCAGTTTAGAACAGCTAAAATTTAGATTGTAATATTCACAAAATTGACATATTTAACAATAAAATTGACTAAAATATACATTCCTCTTCTTAAGTTTAAAATTTAAAAAAATATATTATGTCTTCTTTCAATAACAACCAAGTCAACGAGCTGTTCCCTGGCCTTGACAAAATCATGCAGGGCTACGCTGGGTCTCTTAACAACAAAGCCTCTGTCTATGGCCACTCCCAACCCGTAGGCCCCTCCGCAAGCCCCACCCAGGAGTATGTTTTTTCCCCTGCAACTTCCAGCATGGCTCTGTTTGCCCACCATGCATAGGCAGCTGCCAACCCAAATCCCTTATCAGCAATGGTATCTGGAACCAGCCATTTTAGCCATGGGGTCACCCAGAGAGCCCAGAACCCTGAAACAGCCAATCAGATAGCATTTACCAGTTCCCAAGATAGACACATCCCTCCCCCAGCCAATCAGACTGTGAGACGCAGAAGAAAATTAATCACCCCAGAGATTGTTCTCAAAATGGTTGAAAAGCAAGGAAAGCTTATGTCACTTGGGAAAATTGCGGTCGCAATGGGGTTTGCAAAGTCCACTGTGGCTGCAACCCTGCGAGCCCACGCCAACTGTGGCCCCCCTACCAAGAAGACCCCAACTGGTGCTTGTACTTCAACTGAAGGTGAAAAAGCTCACCCTATCATGATGGTTATTATGGAACGTGACCCGCGGATGCCCCTGGTCCAGGTACGTCTCCAGTTGGGACTCCACAGGATCTTCACCAATAAGAGAGCGGTGAATTTGTAGATGCACGGAATTGTGGTTGCTGCTAGAATCTTGTCCAATCAGGTTCTCAGTGGCCCCATTTTGATGGACACTGACCCATACAATGCAACCATCATTAATTTTATCAAAGGGAGGGCAATGAGGGCCTGTAATGACGTCATCTTCATATCATACGCCAAAATTTGGCTAGTATTCAAGACTTTGGGGAAAGGCAAATCCAGTCTGACGTGTACAAGCGCGGGGCCAATTTTTTATCAGTTTGTTGGGGTTTTATTGGCAGTTTCCCCATTGAGCGTCAATTATTACTCAGCAATATTAAACACCGCAGATGGGTATGCCTACCAGACAGAGCTCAAGGATATGCTGGAGGAGTGGGCTACCCAAAACGCTGTGTACACAGTTGTTATGAGTGCTTAGATGGAGCAGCATGAATGGGCAACCCAAGAAATCAGGGCTGCAGGGCATACCTGCTGGTCCTACTTCATCAACTACGCCAACATGCATCTTGCAGATGTATGTCTCTACAATTTTGGTTCCACTCTCAGGCGCTTAAAGCCTGCCACTTACAACAAACTATGCACCCAAATTGATAAGGGGTATATGCTTTTCCCTTCCGCGTCCGTCCAGGACTTATTTGATCTCATCATCTTCTATGCAAGTGATAGTGATAAGTCCAGAAAAAACCCCTGCCTCCCCCCACGCCACTCCATCCATTTTACCAAGCCCGCATATGTGACAAAAGAAGAATTTAAGCAATTGAAGCAATCTGCTCTTGCTGCCCCTTCCCAGTCAACAAACCCTGCCTCCCCAACCCCCCATCAAGCTGCCTGCCTTCCAACCCTCACTCCCAAACCACCACCCATTCCCTCACCACTATCTCTGATGCCGTCCCTTTCATAGGCGCAGATGAAGGCAATGTTCATTCCGCCCATTCCCTCCCCTTCCCGTCCTTTGATTAGTAAATAAATCTTTTCTTGGTGACTACTATTAAAATTAATTTTTTCTTTAAGTTCATAATTAATAATATATTTTTACATTGTTATAATTTTCCATGTGTAAAGAATGATGTACATTTGATGTGGTAACATATACTTATTTCTGAGGATATTTTCATCATCATCATTAATAAATTAAAGACAATAAACGTAAATATTGCAAAAGAATATTGAATTAGACATCAACTCTTGATATTTTGATATTTTGATATTATGTGCATAACACAATGCATTTTTTTTAATAAAATCCATTGTAAATTTGGCCTTATCCATTATAATTTAATGAAATGTACTGTTTTTATATTAGAGAGCCATTAACGCTTAGTATAATATTAATAATTAGTGCATTTTACAGCCTGTATATTTACCTATTGGTAATAACTCTATAGACTTTGTAGTTAGATTTTGTGAGGTAATAATAATGTAATGTGTTAATAGAATACTGTTTATTGTCATTAATTGGCTGATTTTCTTTGCTGTGGCAATTGTGCATTTTCTGGTATTTACACACTAGTATCCAATTGGTTGGTTTCACATCAAATCACACAGGCAATAGGAAATCAAGCCGCCACCCCAACCACATCTGGTCTTGGGGTGGCGGCTTGATTTCCTATTGCCTGTGCAATTTGATGTGAAGCCAACCAATTGGATACTAGTGTGTAAATACCAGAAAATGCACAATTGCCACAGCAAAGAAAATCAGCCAATTAATGATAATAAACAGTGTTCTATTAACACATTACATTATTATTACCTCACAAAATCCAACTACAAAGTCTATAGAGTTATTACCAATAGGTAAATATACAGGCTGTAAAATGCACTAATTATTAATATTATACTAAGCGTTAATGGCTCTCTAATATAAAAACAGTACATTTCATTAAATTATAATGGATAAGGCCAAATTTACAATGGATTTTATTAAACAAAATGCATTGTGTTATGCACATAATATCAAAATATCAAAATATCAAGAGTTGACGTCTAATTGCAATATTCTTTTGCAATATTTACGTTTATTGTCTTTAATTTATTAATGATGATGAAAAATATGTATGCGTTGAAGATAGTACTATAAAAACCAGTTTTTGATGGAATTCAAACAAAATGTCAACTATCTATAACTTGATAAACAAATTAGAAGTACACCTGAAAAAGGTTGTTGAAATAGAAAAAAACATCAGTGAAATAGTAACAGGAAAGCTGGGCAACGCGGGCCAGCCACTGATCCAGTCAAAATAAGATGCTCTGAACAATCTAGGAAATATTATAGACAAAAAGAATAAAGAAGCATTATTCAATCTTCAGGGAACAATTCTATCAAGTCTGAAGTTCAACAACACGGCCTACAATTTGTGGGAGTTCTGGCAGGGGGTCAAAGAAAACAATAAGATCAAACTAATTGAAGGAACTGAAATTCAAAAAGAAATTGACACCAATGAAGAGGAAAACAATCAAATGGAAGCAGACAAAAATGAAACAAAATCAAGAAGCAGAAGCACTTCAAGAAATACAGAAACTTTTTCAAATGAAACCCAAGAAGAAACACAAGTTGCAAGAAAGATAAGGAAGATCAAGCCCAGAAAAATTAATGAAGAGCAGCCAATGCTCATGAAGTTTGCTGAAGGGGCGCCTGTGGCTGAGGGGGGCACAGGGAAAACAATTAGTAAGTCTTTTTATGTTTTACTTATATTTATTTTAGTCATCACCTGGGATAGGGATGAGGTCGCGGAAGTGGCGGCTTTTACGCTGAGTTGGTTTTATGGGGGTTACCAGTCACTGGTGGCCCCTGTAAAACAAATAAATAAAAACCAAATAAATAAAATAATTCAACAGAATGTGAATAATTTCTTTTAATATTGAAGCTCAAGATAGGGAATATTTACCACCCGTGGGGTGCTCGCCATGGATAAGGGAAGCATATGAGATAGGATCAAATGTCAAAATAAAAGAAATGAATGAAATTTGTGGGGATATTAAACTGAACTCTGATGAATATATGTACAAAAGCATTCAACAATTCCCCTTCATAAACATCAACAAATGTGAAAAGAATTTAATAAAAACCAACTTTCAAATAGGAACCAAATATTTGAAAACTGCAACTTTTAATGAAGTATTCAAGGCACTATCAAATAAAGTTGGGGATGCAGTCCTTGTGAATAGTTTTAAACCTTTATTTATTTCATTTGCCAAGGCCTGGGGGGCTAATACAAGTCGGGCGCCCCCCATAACCCTCTTCAAGTTCAATCAAACATCCTATATTAATAGGTTAGTTCAAACTTTCAAAAAATTATACATGTTCTCAGAAAAGTATACCTTGCAAAGAATTCATGCCGCGGTCTACCTGGGGACCCTCCTTCACTGCATATTAAAAACCAACGTCAAAAAGTTGGAGGATGTACCTATTCAAATGGATATATGTCGCTTAGCACTCAACCGCCAAAAGACACCACAAGGGTATATGTTGTGCCCTGCCCCAAAGGGCAGGTTTCAAAACAACTTTAGAATTCAAAGTTTGAATTTATATTTGAATTAGATTTTATTAAGTTGTTTAAATTGAGGCTTACCTTGATTTTTGCTTGTTTTTGGGTAGCTTTTGTTTTTGCTCTCAGGTTTCCTTTTGCTTTCACTCCTTTGTGTGTGTAGATCAAATTTAATTCACTTTTATATAATTCCTATTATAAGATAGGTTTATTTTTACTTTTTAAACTACTGTGCTCACGCAACCGCCGTTCTCCCCGCTGCTTCATGCAGATCTTTGGGCTCCTGTTGCCAGCTGCTTCCCCATCACCATGTGTTCTTCCCCTCTGTCTGTCAATCACATCTGTCCAGAAAACTCCCTGTTTTGCCCTGAAGATCTCCCCAAGACTTGGGTTTTCTTGCCTATAAATAAAGACACCAGAGAAGTAAGCTTTTTAAGCTGAAATTCTAAGTGGTTTTTCCCCAATCACTGTTTACAGGTTTTTTTACTTCAATTATCTTTTTCATTCTCCAAATTCTAACTTTGAAATTTTCTTAGGTTATCATCTTTTAAATTAAAAGAAGCTTAGGTTTAGATTAGATGCCTTGTTAGTTTTTAAATTTGCCTCCTAGGCTCAAAAAACTAGCATAATTAGAATGGAGATAGTTAGACAACAAGCATTTAGCTTGTTGTCACCATTTTTTTACTTTAGGGATAATTTGACTAGTTTTATGTTGAGATATTCCCACAGGGAATATCCTGACGTGGATATACCTTTGGTTACCAACAAATCCTTGTTTAACACTTTATTTTATATAGTTTGTTTATAATTAGTTAATTCTATGACACCTTTTGTGTCTAATCATAAATTTTTGGCAGGTCTGTTAAAGGTACTCCTACAAAATGTGCCTACTTTTTATATATCTTTTAAACTTAAATCCAAACGCTTTGCATGGTATAGTTTATAATCTTGCGCCTTATTGGGCAAGACCTTACAGTATAGGACAGTCAAGCACGTCCTGTATGACTCCTTTGCATTGGCAACGTTATATGGGTACTACATGCGCCCTGAAAAAATCTGCTGATCAATTCACTCACCCACATTCCTTTTATCAAACAATCAACAACCACCGGGGTCCAGGGCGCCACCCCTCTAGCAATTGCATCCAGGGTTGTCCACCATGTACAGAAGAGTATGTGGATCCAATTAGACGCTTTAGCTGAAAACTTAATTTCAGGGTATAATTCCCCGGAATAATCACATTCCCTTTGCAATCTTCATCCCCAATAAATATTTTCCCCTTGCAAATTAATTTTTTTAACTTTTTATATTTTAATATTAAAAATATAATATTGAAATATGTACTATTAAAATTTTACTATAAAAATTTTAATATTACATATTTCAATATTAAAATTTTAGTATCTGAAAGTTAATATTAAAATTTTAATGTTACATCTTTCAATATTAAAATTTTTAATATTAAATATTTTAATATTGAATAAATAACAATTAAATAAAAATAGGTATATTTCAAATATTTAAACTTTAATATTTAACTTTTAAGATTTTTAATTATAATTTTACTTTTAATATTTTAATTTTAAATTTTATTATGTTTATTATAGTATTAATATATCTAAATATAGTAACAGACATCAGTTAAAGTTGCAACCACGTCAAATAATAAAAATTAAGTTAAAAATGTGTTTAATTACAAGCTTGCATTGAGTATGGGTCCATTTATTACATAAACAAACAATGAGAATTGAATTTATCCGCATCATGCGGCCCGCTCCACTATTGTTCTAAAAAAATGATTGTTTAGAACTCAAATTACCTTTCCCTTGTAACATGATTTGATAAACATATTTGATATACTTGACCCGCGTCCTAAGTACTAATTAGTAAGCAATACACAAAAATCATTGGTTGCCGTGTTGTGTGGATATAGTGGCACTGAAATAACAAGGATCAGATGATGACATGCAAGGTCCAATTTGTGGCTTAAAAAAGCCAAAGTACCATCAAGGATTCACAATTATTTAAATAAAACTAATTTATTTCTATCTTTTTTAATTTATTTATTTGTTAGCGCCAAAGCCAATAATACAGTAGTTTTAAAAGCTATGGTGACAACCAAAATCACTTCAGATTTAAACAAAATGATTTCAGATTTGAACAAAATCCAAGTTGCGCAAGATTCAGGATTCAATTAATTTAAATAATTTTGGTTAATAAATGAACTGTCAAACCAAGAACAAAATTTCATTAGCCCAATATACAAAATTATATCAAACATCAAGCGGTGTAGTTCAAACCATAAACAAAATGAACTGACACAACAAGTGAAATAGATGGATGCTATTCTGGAGTATATTATAATCCAATCAGGATTCATATGAGACACCAACAGAAGGACCAAAATGAAACAAAATTTGAGCAATCTAAAAATGAGAATCACAAGCACAAAACAAAATGAAGTCACACAAGATGTGTAGTATGAGCAGCCTAAAATAGAAAAATAACAGTATAACAGCCAATCAACAGCTATTCAATTTAGGAACAGAGGCATTTTATTCATTTTCATGGCTCCAGATTTGTATGAAAGGGTTTTGAGAGCCTTCCAAATATGGGCTCAAGATTACAATAAAAATAAATAATTAATTTTTAAAATTTCTACTTTTAGTGATTTTATCCTAGGTTTTATTGTACAATGGTTTTTAACAGCAATATCTTTAACGGCGCCAGCAGCCAAGCCAGCTTCAATGGAGGCAAGGCTCAGAACGTGGAGGCACCCATTTACACCCAAGCCTTTGAGGCGGGTAACAAGGAAGCTGACCTGTTACTGTCCCCTGACCCATATGGCTTTGACTTGTTCAGTAGTCACTTAGTTTCTAGCTCTGCCCCCACTCCCGTACCCACCCTTGCACCAGCTGCCAGTCACCCAATCAATCAGGATGGCAACCTTGATTCAGAGCAACTTCCCACCACCACCCAACCTGCCCCCCCTCAGCCAATCAGGCTTCAGCTCCTGCCGCCCAGCGCCCCAAGCAACAAATCATCACTGCCCAAATTCTTCAGGAAATTGTGGCACTGAACCTGCAGGGTCTGTCCTGGGATCAGATTGCTGACCAATTACAATTGACCTAAGCCACCATAATGCGGGAGTTCAACAACCTGATGAACAGGGGGAATCTGATTGGGACAGCCAAGAAGCCCAAGAAGGCCCCCGAGTCCCAAATCAGTGAGGCCTACCCAATTATGCTTGATCTCTTGCAGTGGGACCCCAAGCTTCCCCTAACTCAGGTCTGGAAGCAACTTGCTCACCATGATATTTGGGTGTCTGAGAGCATGGTGCAGCTCTGGATTCATGGAAAGGTGGCTTCAATACAGGCTCTTACCAATTTTGACGGCAACCAATGGGATGGCCCCAAGGCTTCCCCGTATGATCCTGAAATTGAAACAACCCTGGTCTGATGCCTGACAAGTTTGTCAGATGAAATCATTTTTATTTCCTACTATAAGATATCAATAGATTTTGACAATTTTGGCACCCAAGAAAGAGCTGTCACCCAAAAAGGGAGGAAGAAGGTCAAGAAGGGGACTTTCATTGGTGCATTTCTGGCTGTTTTGGCCAAGGGTTTTGTCTACTATCAAAAAAACCTAGAGTTCATCGATGGCTACTCTTACAGCCACATCCTCGGTGGATTTATCAACTCCTGTGATGGCTCAAATTTGAAGCATCAGGTTTTCTTATGCCACCAGATGGAGGGTAGCTCCACTGCCCTTGATGCCATCCAGGGACGCGGGCACCAGGCCTCTGTGTACCCAGCTGGTCACGCTGATGTCCATCTAGGTGATGTTGTCTTCTTCAACATAGGATTAACACTATGGGAGCGCCACCCTCAGGCTTTCAACGACCTCTATCTTGGGGTCCTTGATCACAATTTTCTCTTTGGCTGCCAAATGGTGGCTGACTTGTTCACCCAAATTGTCTTCCACGTGAACATGGGCAATCAATCACGTAAGGATAAGTGCCTCCCACCCTGTGCCACTGCCACTTACCAGCCCATCCAGCTAATGACAGACAAGGAATATAACAAGCGTTATATGGCGGCCATCACACACAATCCTCCTAATTCTACCCCCGTCACCCCCACCCCCCACCTTCCAGCCCCACCCACCCAATCCCAGACCCCCCAGGCCAGCACTGCCTCAACATCTTCCTTCCCGCGCATTCTGCCTACTAGGCATCATCTTTCCTGCCCCAATAAACCCCCTTTTGCCAAACATTTTCTATTTATATTATCATTATTTTGAATTTCAATTGTTCATGTTCTCTTTGTTTATAGTTGGTTTTATTCTTTATGTTCAGCTTTTTTCTATAAAATCATATATTTACTATGTTGTGTATCTAGATCCAGAACACAGTTATTTTTAGTACCCAGAACCAGACCCTTGTGAAAATATTAACAACAATTTGGTGATCAACTGAATTTGAATTAGAAAATTATAGGTTAATTGTGTTTAGATAAAGTTGTTACTGATCCGAATTCAAAACCTTAATGATAAACTTTAAGCCAATCAGGAGCCAAGTGATAAAGTGATTGTTGTGACATAAAGGGTCATTCAAATAATTATTGAATGACCCTTTATGTCACAACAATCACTTTATCACTTGGCTCCTGATTGGCTTAAAGTTTATCATTAAGGTTTTGAATTTGGATTATTAACAACTTTATCTAAATACAATTAAACTATAATTTTCTAATTCAAATTCAGTTGATCACCAAATTGTTGTTAATATTTTCACAAGGGACTATGTCAAGCGCCAAAAAATATGGCAATTAAGGAAACAATTCCAACACAAAGCAAACAACACATATTGAGATGAGCGTAAAACATATACACAATGAGTAAAAAGATGGGATAGTGTAGCAAATGGGAAAAGAAACAGGAATAAACAAAGAGGCAACAGTATCAGAATAATACAGATCTTATTGGGGTGAAAGCTATAAAAACACATGAAAAGGTTAGTAAAAATCAATGAGAAAACTTGAAAAACTACTCAAAGACCTTGACTTGGTGATTGCCAAAATCAAAGATATAAACCGCAAGGTCAAAGCCAAAGTTAAGTCTGCCGTCCTCACTGGGGACAAAATTGACAAAGTGTCTGCAAAGGCACTAATGACTAAAATGCCAGACACCCCTGAGAAGACCATCAAGCGTCTTCTCAACATCCAGAAGACAGTGGTTGAGGGCCTCCAGTTTAAGGCATACAATCTTTCTGTGTTGTCTGTTTGGATTGACAACCCAGAGATGTATGAACATCTCAAACCCACTAAGCTTGCCAGAGCAGAGGATACTGGATTGCCAGCACAATTGCTTGCGCCAAGAATGGCCAAGCCAGCCAAGGCTGCGGGCAAGGAAGAAACACAAGAAGGTAACATAAAAAAATAAAATTAATAAAAATTTGCAAATACTTACCTGTTTTTTAGAGAAGATAGACAGCAAACTCTGCCAAGTCCTGGTCCCCTTTGTCCCGGCCACATTCCATGCAAACTACGCCACTCATGTGGCCAAGCAGTTGTATCTGTCCCCCTCTGTCTGCGGGAGCTGGAGGACCACATTCACAGGTCCTTTCCTATGTCCAGGGAGGTGTTGGCTGGGCTGACACATGACAAGGGGGCATCCAAGTGGGCAGTTACTGCCTACAAGGATGCCCAACTGGTCTGCCTGGACCCAGTTAACCTCAGTGGAGTTTACTGTGTAAACTCCATTGAGCTTGTTTGGGACGTCCTGGCAACGCTCCCATTCAAGAATATACCAGAGATGGGCCGGGCCCATGCGGCTGCTTGCTTCTGCTTCCTGTTGGAGCATACCCTATCTTACCTTCTGGACAACTTTGGGCGCGCGGTGGGGAAATTGACTGTTGCAGACGCAACAGCCGTAAAGAAGACCAAGATCCTCCTGGCAGACTTTGGGCTGGCTTGGAGTGCTGACAAGACAGGGGTCCCTCCAGAAATGGAGCTCGCGTTTAGGAAGACCAGGCACAATAAGAAGATCAGTGGGTCTATATTTTATGTGAGTTCATGGAAGCCTTTGCTGGGAAAAGGCTTCATCTCGTTGTTTACCTTGGGTATCTTTTCTTCTTTGGGATGAGCGCCAGTGTAGAGGACCTAGACAGGGTCCTTCTTGGGGTTGACAAGGCCCTGCTCTCACTGGAAGGGAAGAAGGTCCCCCCGGGTACAACTCAGTGGATCACGTCATCCAGGACGCCCAGGTCCTGGCAGGGATTTACAGGTTTGCAGCCCCACCCAAAAAGCTGCTCCTCAGTTTGCACCTAACCCTACTCCCCTTCACCAGCAGGCAGGAGTTTTTTTAATAAGGGTGTATCCACTGTCCACAGTGTGGCAGTGGAGGTTGTGCACCACCTCCATCGCAGGGTGGGTACATACCAAAGAATTCACTACAGGCATTCACAATAAATTCTCTCTTCTAATAAATTTCATTACAATTCATATTATTTTTATTATAATAAATTTTTTATAATTCTTATTTTAGCAAACAAGTTTTGTAAAATAATTCCCAAAGAAGGTCATCATAAAAGCATAATATTATATATCAATAAAATTAATTTCTGATTTGTACACTTTAAATTTAATTTTTTTTAATTTGATTTCTATATTTATTTGCCAAAAGTGATATTAATGCGTTTGCGTAATCCATTATCAAGCGTTTGGGATACCCTTAGATGCCATAATAAAAAATGATTATAAATAAATAAATTACTGACCTTCATTGATGGTCCTGGTGAAGGTGATTACGGGCTTAGAAACATCTAAATATAAAATGTTAATTAATAAATATTGAATAGTAAATTAGAGAATATAAAAAAATTGGACACACTAAGCCTTTAATTAATTGGCTGTTTGGCTAGGCACGCAGGGATGAACAAATCAGTGTGGCCATAGAATTTGGCCACGGTCTCAGCTGGTAGGGTGTGGATCCTGGCCTGCAGCAAATCAAACAGGTCCTCAGTCCAAGTTGGGGTTCCTTGTGTCAAAACCGCAGGCTCAACCCGCCAGCAAGGCTTCAACCAAGCGGGGTTGTGACCCGCTATCTGATTATCCAGTTACTCAAAGCCAGACTAGGAAGTCAACTCAAATTAACAAATCCAATAACATGAACAGATGATGATCCTTTACAGTAGATACCTTGTTTTGGCGCTTGACTCATTACCAGGATCAAGCCACCCCCTTCACCATCCAGCCATGTGATCAACACAATCATGTTCCTCTTATCCTTGATTCACAATAGCTATATAATCACTATCTCTCAATAAAGATTATTATCTAGTTTCTAAATATTTTCCCTTTTAACTATGCTAAAACAGCACAGTTACAATACTCACTTGAAAACTTGCTTGAGCCACCCAGAGACTTCCTCAATGGGATTTAGGAAGGGAAAATAGGCAGGGAGGAAGAGAAGGCGCAAATTTTCTGTGGTCAATTGCTGGGGGCCCACCACAATGCTGGTGTAAATTGATGAAAATTCAGCAAGAATATCTGCCACCTTGTGGAGACCAACATTGTCCAACACAATTACATTGGTGAAGCCCGGGCTCATGCACCTCAGGTGCTCCTGGACCAATCAGAGGAATGATAGAAAGGTCCTGCTGTTATGCAAACCCAATATCATTTGGTAGAGCTCAACCCCCTTTGGACCAAGGAGAGCCACCATCAAATAGGCTGTGGAGCAGACTGCAGCATGCCAAGCCATCCTGTCATTGGAGCCTTTGTGGACATAGCCATATGCATTGCACATTGACAAGGCAAATGCTGATTTGTCAATATAGTAAAATTTGACTGTCCCTTTGTTTTTGAGTGCAGTGTAGGCCACTGCATAGTTTTTCTGGGTCTCAATGTTGGTTGGGCTATTCCAATTGTATGGAGATACCCTGAGCTTTTTTCAGGAAAAGCGCATCCCCTTCAGCAGATGGTAGTAAAAGGAAATCAAAGCCTCAACACCAAATGTGGACTAGACCATGGCTTGTATATTTGCCAGTTCAAGATGACAATCTTGGGTTATCCACTGGCAGATTGCCCATTTGTGCTCCTTGGTGAGCATGGTTGACACACACAAGGATTTCTCTGCGGCAAGGACTTGACCCGTGTTAATGAACTTGTTGAATGTCTTGGAGACAAACTTGGGATCCACCCCAACAATGGCTACAGCCGCCTTGTAGTCACCAGATTCCCACATGAGCTGGAGAAGGATGATGCACTTAATGTCAGGAATGTGCTTGTGAGCAGGCTTTTCAGCAGTGGGGATTGACTTGTTGGCATTGGGCACAGCACAGGGCATGGGTACCTTGATGTAGAAGGCTCTAATTTTCTTGAGCACCAGTTGTCCCTCATCAGTTTGATAGAACTTGGGCTCCTTGTTGTCCTCCTGATTGCCATCACTGACGTAGGGCTCATAGCTAGTATCAAGTACAGGCTTCACTTTCTCCAGCATGGCTGACAGGACTGACTCTTGCCGGTAAACAGTGTTGAACACATATTAAGTAAGCTCTACCTCCTTTTTTCTAACTGTTTTTGTTGTGGTAACCTTGGTGGGCTTCTGGGTCAGCTTGGGGTCCCAAGGGTTTATGCTCCAAACCCTGGCAGCTTGTACTCCTTGAACTGGCTGTGTCAGTGCAGTGTCACTATGGAACTCTCCTCTCCTGCCTCCCTCCTGAGTAGGCACTTGTGTTGCACTAAGTCTATTCTTTGACCTGCGGGGCAACCGCAACTGCAGCACACAACAGGTGCATTGGTACTCTGTTGCTGTTTTCCTTCCATTTTAAGAATTTAAATAAATATTAAATAAATTTCAATTAAGTTATTCCCTATTTTTCATTTTTGCTTTTATATGAATATGATTATTTAATTAGAGTTTTCCTCACCCAATATCCCAATTATAGATTTTTTATTTCTTAGTTGTTTTTGGTTTTACCCACCCATTTTAGAATACCTGAAATAATTTCCACCCATTTTCCCATATTTTACGCCAAATTAAGCACCCAACACACTATTTTTAAAATTTATGTTTCAGATCTTGTGTCTTATTTTAGATACCTTGGTATCATTCTTAATTACAATCTATTGCACAAACTGCGTGAGTGATTTTGTTTGTGGTTTGAGTTCCTATTGTGTTTTGTTTTTGGCTTGAGATTTGACTTACTGCACTTGGGTGTATTTCATCACCAATTCACATAGTAAACATATGTACACCAAAAGTCAACTCACACCATTTAGTTTGTGAATCCATGTATTTTGGATTACATTTTGAATGGTTTTGCTTTGCATGTGAGTACTTTGTTGCTGTGTTGACCCATTTTGCCCATTAACGCCAAAAATCCCTGTTAACAGAGTGTATATTTTAACCTGATAGTTGGATTTCACTTAAATCTGGAATCATTTTTTTTTAAATCTGAAGTAATTTTGGTTGTTGCCATAGCTTTCAAAACTACTGTAATATTCAGTGCATTATAATAAAAATATATCCCTCTTACCTAGTATAATTAATTTTACTTACCTTTTCTTTGTATTCTTATATGTCTATAATACAATCAAACATCACATTATTATATATAAATAATAATTTTTGAGTCCTAATAAAAACAAACTAAATAAAATTAAAACCAAATAAAACCCAGAGCGCCCATTTATCTGATTGGCTTGGAGGCCAGGGCTTTAGGGAGGAAGGATTCTGAGTGTTCATAGAAAGCCGCCACCACATTGTGTGGCATTGCAAATTGGCTGATCTTGAGAATGTTAAAGAGATCCTTGGTGTCCTGAGGGAGGCCTTGTTTCACCTTATTCTTGATCCAACCAAACATCTCCTCAATTGGATTCAGAAATGGGGAATATGGTGGGAGGAAGAGAAGTCTCATTAGATAATGGTAAGTCAGTGGCTGGAGGTGTGGCTGTTTTTGTCAATGGGGGGGGAACTTGGACACAACCAGATCCACTTTGTGGATCCCAATTTTACAAGCACAACAATGTTGGTTGTGCCGCTATAATTTATCCAAACATACTCCTTGACGGCTTGGAGAAAATCAAAAAATGTCCTGCTATTATGGGAACCCTTGATCATCTGATACTGGTCTAACCCACAAGGACCAATAAGCGCGACCATGGAATAGGTCTGGGAACAGACAGCTGCACAATGGGCTACGCCGTCCTTAGACCCCTTCTTGACACACCCATGCCTAGACCTGAATGAGGAGGAAAACAAAAATTTGTCAATATAGAAGAACTGGACATTCCCAGTCTCCTTTAGTGCCAGATATGTCTTGGCATAAATGTGTTGATCCTCAATGGTCTTTTCACTGTTCCTATTGTACAGAGAAACTCCAAGCACCTTCCATGAGAAGCCCAAATAAACCATTGCTTTGTAAACAAGGGTTTTAGAAACAGAAATCCTGAACTCTGTGGAGAGCATTGATTGGACAGCAAGTGTTTCCAGGTGGCAATCCTTGGCTACCCACTTCTTGATTGCGTCAATGTGAACGGGATGAAGGAGTTTGGGCTGTCTTTTTGCGTTGGTGGATTTGGCAATTCACCTGGTATTGCCATACTTGGTGTTGATGTTGGCAATGTACCTGGCTGTGACACCAAATTGGGACGCAATATACCAAACCGCCATTCCCCTGTTCAAGCAGTTGAGGAGAGCTTCATGCTCACTATCTGTCAAACAACACCGGCCCTTGGCAGGTACCACGGCATCCTGGCTACCAGGCTCAACACAAGGGATGGGAACCTTTGTGTAGAAGCTGGGATCACTCTTGGTTGAAGTGGTGCCATCAATGATGGCATAAGACACAGGTGCAGATGGCTCCTCAGTTGTGGCCAATGGCTGATAGGAGATATCAAAGATGCAGGGCAGGAAGTGGCAACTCTTGGGTCAAGAGTGCAGGGCCAGGTGATGACTAGGTACACGGTGGAGGTGTAAGTAACCTCAGTGTTCCCGGTGACCCTAGTGTAGGAGACTTTTGTGGCAGGCCTTGAGAGTGGCTTCTGTCTGGGATTCAGGCTGGTTGATTGGGCTTGGGATGCGGGAGGTGGTTGGCTGGCGCTGATACCTTGGGAGGCCTGTATATTGGCATGACTCCCCTCAAGTTGGGTTCTGGTCTGTTCTTGGACCCTCTGGGACGCCCTTGTGGACAGGCTGCCCCGCAGGCTGGTGCAAGAGCTGGTTGGGAATGCAATTAACGGTCCATAAAAATAAAAATATATATTTTAGATTAAATATGTATTTATTTGGATTTATTGGTTTAGTTGTGGGTAGTTATTTTCTCTTGAGTTAGCCTTGAATAGTAACAGAATTTCTATATCCATGATTTGAAGTGAATGATATTGTATACTTTCTGGGTTTGGATGTTTTTAAAGTTAAATCATGTTTTATGTCTAAACATGGTAATTGAGATTGAATTTTTAGTTTGATTTTAGTCATGGTAGAGCTTCTTGATTTGGGTTGGTGTTTTCTAGTGTGCTTAGTGTACGTTAAATTTGGATTCCAGTTCCTGCAATTAATATCTGAGTTTACTAGTGGCATTCAAAAGTGATTTGAAATTTGGTTCTTGGATTTGACAATCCCGCAATTTCAAAAAACATAGGAAACTTAATGAAAATGGTTGATGGATTTGAACGCTTCAAATATGATTCCAGTTAATTCATTTTGTCCATTGGAAATATGCAGTTTGACTTGAACTTTGCAAAGTGTCTATGAGTTCTCACATTTTCAAATATTCAAATAAATACTCAAAAAAATCAATTTAATTAAAAAAGGCCATCCCGCAAAAGTGATTCAAATTTTGGACCAAGGATTTGACAATCCCGCTTTTTTACGTTCAGGTTCTGAATTTACAGTACAAAGAAAGTTAAAAACAAGAGAGTAGAACTAGCTTCATATGTGTTTGACGTTGTGTACCACAAGAGTCAGTCCCATCAGCCATGCTGGAGAAGGTGAAGCCTGTACTTAATACTAGCTAAAAGCCCTACGTCAGTGATGGCAATCAGGAAGAGGACAAGGAGCCTGAGTTCTACCAAACTGATGAGGGACAGCTAGTGCTCAAGAAAGTTGCTGCGTTCTACACCAAGGTGTTGCAACTGAACCAATGAGGATTTAGTAGTTGGAATTGGGGAAGACAACAGTCCAATAGGAAAGGACAGAATAATAAGAATAAGGTATTGTTTTTTATAGAACATTGTGATTAATATACTATATGGGGAAAGTCACAAGGCCACAAGGGGGTGGCATAGTGGGAAGTTCCATGTAAGGTTTGAAGCCAAGGAATAAGTTGTGCAGAGATCAGCAGGTCAAATTGATAGCGCTCCTAATTAGGATGAATTAGCTGCCATTTGACATTGCCACCAGATTAACCCATAACGTTAGACACGTCAAGGGGCAACTCATCAAGCGCCCCCTGTGTATTGTAAGATCCGTTAGCAGCCAAGGCTGGAAACTTGATTGCAGCACCCCCCTTGTCCCCTGCTTGTTGTCAGACACCAAGACTGGAGTCTGTGGAAGGTCTGGGAAGGTCCGCAGGGACTACCTTTGTGTGGGGATGGTGCAGCAGGGGCGCAAGCAATCATGGTGCAACTTCTTGGTGTTTCCTTGGTCATCTTCAAGTTGATAAGTGTGATTGTTGTAGATAGCAGCTATCTTGAAGGGCCCTAGGTGGTTGGGTTCCAACTTGGCAGAATTGGGATTGAGGGTGTAGACGGGGTCACCTACGGTGTATCTAGCTTTGAGGTGCTTTGTCCCTCCTGTAATCCGCTTGTGTTCAATCTCCCAGGCTTTGGCACGCCATTGATCCAGGGATGGGGTTGTTACAAAGGGAGTCTTGTCGGGAACCTTGGACCATAGCTTTCCCTGTTCAACCCCTTTCAGACTGTCAGGTGTTCCAAAGGCCAGGGTACTGGGGCTGAACCCTGTGCTCCTGCTGATTCTTGCTCGCAGGATAAGTAGAGCAGTGGGCAAGTGTTCAGTCCACGCGGTGTTGGGATGCTCTTGTGAGAGCTTGGCAATCAGTTGAACCAGTGAGCCATTTAACTGTTCCATGTGTCCATTGGCTTGCGGATGGTAGGGGGTTGTAACTACACGTTGGAGTGCATTTTTGGCATAGTATGCCTTCATGACATGCCCAACAAGTTTGGGACTGCCACCTGTGATGAGACATTTGGGTCGCCCAAAGCAAGCCACAATCTCCTTGCCAATAAAACGGGTGATGGTGGTGGCAGTGTGGTTGGTTGTTGCCCAGGCCACTGGCCAGCAAGTGAAGTAGTCAATGGCAGTGATAATATACTTCTTTCCCAGTCTGTCTTTGGGGAGTGGTCCCACAATGCTGAGGGCCCACTGTTTGAAGGGTTCCATGGCCTTGATGGACAGGACAGACTTGGGGGGGGGGGTGCAGGTTTGGATGTGTTCTTTTTGCACAACACACACATTTCAAGGAGGTCCAAGATGTCTTGACGCATGCGCGGCCACCAAACCTTTTGTTTCATGATCTCAAAGAGGTTACGCCCCCCTGATGTGACCCAGGGTTTGGTGATAGTGTAATATTGCGTCCCCTTGTTGTGTGGTGGGAATGTAAGGCGTCTTCTCACCTGTCTCTTCCTGGCGGCAGACGTTACCAGCATCAGTGGTGAACTGACTTTTGTTATCCTTCAACTTGGAGATAGTGACCAAATTAAGGCCCTCATAGCAAGTTGCCTCAGGGCGGAGGTAAAGCATGGGCCAATCTGGGTCCAAACCATTTTCCCCAGTGATGGACACTATGTAGAGTCGCAAAAGAGCATCAGCTGTGACAAGTTCCTTTCCAGGCTTGTACTTGATGCACAACTGGTAGGGGGATAGGCGCTCAACCCATCCTGCTTGGCAGCGTGTCAAGTGGGACTGCGTGTTGAAGTACTGGAGTGACTTGTGGTCCGTCAGAACGCGGGGTGGGAAGGTAGCTCCTTCCAGGTAACAGCGCCACTTCTCAACGCAGTGTACAATGGCCGCCAATTCCTTGTCATGAATAGGGTAGCGTTGTTCCGAGTCAGTGAGCTTCCTGGACTCATATGCCACGGGGAGGAAGACACCATCATCAGTTTCCACCCTTAGCACGCCCCCTATGGCCCTGTTGGAGGCGTTGGTCTTGAGTTTGTACTGTCAGGTTTGATTGGGGAACTGCAGTACTGGTGCTGTTGTGAGCCTTTGCTTCAACGTCTCAAAGGCTTGATCTCTGACGGGGTTCCAATGGAAGCGTTGTTTGGTATTGAGGAGCTTAGTGAGAGGTGCAATTAGGTCCCCACAATTGGGAATGAACTTGCGTACATAAGCAACAATGCCTAGGAATGTCTGCACTTGGCCCACATTGGTGGGGGGCGGCATGCTAGTGATTGCCTTGATTTTGGCAGGGTTGGGCTTTATCCCTTGGGCAGAGATGGTGTGCCAAAAGAATAACAGCTCTGACTTGAGAAACTTGCATTTGGAGGGTTTAGCTTTTAGCTGGTTTTTCCAAAGGGTGTTGAGGACAGCATGGAGGTGTTGGAGATGTGTGGTTTGATCTTGACTGAAGACAATAATGTTGTCAAGGTACACCACCACACACTTTCCAATCAATTCCTCAAAGGCTTTGTTCATCAACATGGCAAAGGTGGAGGGAGTGTTGGTCATTCCAAAGTTCATGACGTGACACTCAAATGACCTGTAGCGTGTGTAGAAGGCAGTTTTTGCCTCATCCCCTGGTGCAATGCGGACCTGGTTGTACCCCACAATGAGATCAATCTTGCTGAAGACCTTTGCACCTGCAAGTGTATCAAACAGGTTGTCAATCAGCAGCAGGGGGTACTTGTTTTTGACTGTCACTTCATTTAGGGCGCGGTAGTCTGTGACCAGGCAAAGGTACCCATCCTTCTTGGCTACAAAGAAGACAGCCACCCCATATGGAGAGAGCAAGGGGCGGATGAAGCCCTTATCAAGCGCGTCCACAAGGTGTTGGCGGAGGGTTTCATCTTCCTTTGGTGTAAGACAGTATAATGGTTATGCTTTAGGTAATGACCCTTGAAGTTGTACAGTGTGCTGGATCTCTTGAGGAGGAGGTAGTTGTTCAAGTGTCTCACTGAATACATCCTTATACTCCTCAAGGAGTGCAGCAAGCGCTGGTGGTGGTGAGGAGGTCAAGGGAGGTACCGCTAATGGTTTGGCATGGATAAATTTGACTGAGCATTGGTTAAAGTCTAGTTTCCCCCCTTGAAGTTGTACAAGCCTGCCTATGTTATTCTGACAAACACAGTATCATGGAGTAACTTGCTCATTTCCACAGGGTAGATCTGGAACCCCACCCCATTTCTATTGAGGGTTATGACAGAGGTATCCCAATCAATGCAGGGCCAGTTGTGCTAAAGCCAGTCAAGGCCAGCAATTACGTTGTGGCTGAGCCCTGCCATGGTTGGCCCGGAGAGCTTAACCTGGACGTTCCCCATTCTCACAGAGAAGGGTACTGTCTTGTGGGTGATGGCAACTCTGCGGGAGTCAGCTACTTGTACTGCCTTGAATCTGCTGGGTACTTGGTCTAATTGTTGAGCGTCAGCAAACGCCTGGTCCACCATGGTGTAGTTGGCCCCAGTATCTACCAGTAATTTGTGGGTGTTCCCACGGAAACAGAAGGATAGGACAAGCGTTTTACTTTATTTGAGGAGTGATTTGCTTGCAATACAGGGTTGTCACTGTGAACTTGGAAGACGTCCAAGGTTTTGACCTTGCAAAAATTGTAGTTGCAGGGATTTTTTTCAAGAAGGGATGGAGAGGACAGGTCAGGTGGGATTGTAAGGCCTCTTGTTGCTACAACCCCCAGGCTTTTCCCTGATTCTCAATCTGCGCTAGCTGAAGCTCCCCCCTTGCAGGGGTATTTAGTCCCATTATCTTGCTGGCAAGGCTGGCAACAGCCTACTTGATTGTGGCCATTTCTAGGTGTGGTACATGGTTGGGATGGAGCGTCACTAGTACAGCAAAAGCCCATTGAGGCCTGGTTGTTAGCCTCTACAATGGCCTTATAGCAGTTGTCAATGGAGGTACAGCAACCTACAGAGACCCACTTACAAATATGGGGTTTTACCCATTGATGATGAGAGTGAGTAGCATTGTGTTTCTGTTGGTCACAGCTTTGGGGGCAGCAGCAAGAGCTTGTTTCTAGGCGGCAAGGTACTCAGGAACAGAACCAGTTTGTTTGATGGCTAGAAGGGGAGTCCCCACAACAATGGGGGAGAAGGTTTTGCTATAGCAGGACTTGGCAGCATCTTGAAATGCCGCCCAGGTAACGTCAAGTTCCTGGCTAGCCCAGTTGGTGAACCACACAGCGGCGGGCCCCGTGAGGCGTCCAGACGCAGTGGCAACCCACATGGGCTTGAGGACCTGACAGATACGGAGGCGGGTTTTGGTAGATTGGAGCCAACTGACAATGTCAGCCCCCTCTACGCCACCAGTAAAGGATTCTAGATGAAGTGTGAGCATGCCCTGGGACAGATCTGACTGAGGCGGGATGACGCTAGCGTCACGCTGCCCAAGGCAGAGTTGATTGTACACGCTGGTGAGAACTAACTGGTCTTGATAGATGACATACCTGTTGGGGATGTCCCCCTTGGGGATTGGCAGGAAGGTCTCTTGTTGGGGAGTAGCCATACGGCCCGTACTCTGTCCTTTCTTGGGAGGAATTTTGTTTTTAGATAGGTTGTTAACTTACTTCTGCTACCACTGTTGCAACTGAACCAATGAGGATTCAGTAGTTGGAATTAGGGAAGACAACAGTCCAATAGGAAAGGACAGAATAATAAGAATAAGGTATTGTTTATTATAGAACATTGTGATTAATATACTATATGGGGAAAGCCACAAGGCCACAAGGGGGTGGCATAGTAGGAAGTTCCATGTAAGGTTTGAAGCCAAGGAATAAGTTGTGCGGAGATCAGCAGGTCAAAATTGGTAGTGCTCCTAATTAGGATGAATTACCCGCCATTCAACATTGCCACCAGATTAACCCATAATATTAGACACGTTAAGGGGCAACTCATTGAGCGCCCCCTGTGTATTGTAAGCCACGTTAGCAGGCAAGGCTGGAAACTTGGTTGCAACAAAGGTACCCATGCCTTGCAAGCCTGTCACCAATCAGGATCCTGGCTTGCCTGAACCCACAAAGCCCGCTCAGAAGCGCATCCCCAACATTAAACACATCATCCTTCTTAAGCTAATGTGTGAATTGGGCAATTATAAGGTGGCTGTGGTCTTTGTTGAAGTGGATCCCAAGTACGCCTCCAAGACCTTCAATAAGTTCATTATCATGGGTCAAGTCCTTGCTGCAGAGAAATCCATGCACGTTTCCATCATGCTCACCAAGGAGCACAAATGGGCAATATGCCAGTGGATCACCTGGGACTGCCATCTTGAACTGGCAAATATACAGGCAATGGTAAAGTCCACTTTTGGGGTTGAGGACTCAATTTCCTTTTCACTACCATCTTCTGAAGGGGATGTGCTTTTCCTGGAAATAGCTTGGGGTATCTCTGTACAATTGTAATAGTCCAACCAAAATTGAGAGCTGGAAAAAATACGCAGAGGCGTACACTGCACTCAAAGCCAAGGGGACAGTCAAATTTTACTATATTAACAAATCAGCATTTGCCTCATCTATGTGCAATGCATATGGCTATGCCCATAAAGGCTCCAATGACAGGATGGCTTGGTGTGCTGCAGTCTGCACCACAGCCTACTCAATGGTGGCTCTCCTTGGTCCAAACGGGGTTGAGTTGTACCAAATGATACTAGGCTCCTTCAATAGCCGGACCTTTCTATCATTTCTCCAATGGGTCCAGTAGCACCTGAGGCGCACAAGTCTGGGCTTCTGCAACATCATTGTGTTGGACAACATTGGCCTCCATAAGGTGGCTGAAATTCTCAAGGAATTCCCAATGATTGACACCAGCATTGAGTGGGCCCCCAGCAATTGACCACGGCAAATTTGCGCCTTCTCTTCCTCCCCGCCTATTTGCCCTTCCTAAATCCCATTGAGGAAGTCTTTGGGTGGCTCAAGCAAGTTGTCAAGCAAGGAACCCTGATTGGGACCAAAGACCTGTTTAATTTGCTACAGGCTGGGATCCACACCCTCCCAGCTGAGACCGTGGCCAAATTCTATTGCCATGCTGATTTGTTCATCCCCGCATGCCTTGCCAAACAGCCAATCAATTAAAGGCTTAGCTTGTCCAACTTTTTTATATTCTCTAATTTACTACTTAAGATTTACTAATTATCATTTTATATTTAGAAGCTTTCAAGCCCGTAATCACCTTCACCAGGACCATCAATGAAGGTCAGTAATTTATTTATTTATAATCATTTTTATTTAAGTCATCTAAGGGTATCCCAAATCCTTGATACTGGATTATGCAAACACATTAATATCACTTTTGGCAAATAAATATAAAAATAAAAATAAAACATTTAAATGTAAACTGTACAAATTAGAAGTAGATTTTATTGACATATATTATTATGCTTTTATTAAGACCTTCTCTGGGATATATTTTGCAAATTTTGTTTGCTAAAATAAGAATCAGAAAATTTTATTATAATAAAAATAATATAAATTGTAATAAAATTTATTAGAAGAGAGAATTTATTAAGAGCGCCTGTAGTGAGTTCTTCTGTATGTAGCCACCCCACAATGGAGGTGGCACACAACCTCCACCGCCACACTGTGGACAGTGGATACACCCTTATTAAAATATTCACGGCGGCTAGTAAAAGGGAGTAGGTGTGACGGATCCAGGAAATTCATGCTTGCTTCTTCATTATCCCAGTCTGACTCTTACGGTTTGACAAGGAATCCTTTATATAAGCTTTGATGAGCTTGGATTCCAGGCAAGCAATCTTGGCGTTAAACTTGTCACCATCTGGTGATCACTTCCACGTTTTTGCTTCCTATAGTCTTAGCTGCAGACCATCTCTTTCATTCCATGGTAGTCTTCTTTCAATCAAAAGCCAAAAACATAAAAAGATTGAGGGGAAAGCAACCATTGTCACACATAAGTATCATTTTTTATTAATTATTATCATATTTCCATTATATACCAATTGAGGTATATTTGGCTAAAAACCCCTCTGGTTCTGGAATCACACCTGAATTCCTATCATGTGGTTCATGATATAACAGCGTCATCCAATCCAGATATTTACCAAAAAGATCTTCACACTTTTGACCTATAAGAATGTGCCATAATAAATTCCAGAATCACCTGATTCCTTGTGTGGAAATGTATTGATTTGGCATGGAACTTCCTAAGCTCCCGGCGCCAAATCCCAGTGGAATCTACGTATTCCAGATCCAGATCTTTACCTAAAAGATCTTCAAACTTCTCAACTTATGAGAGGATACCTAGATCATTCCAGAAGCACCTGACTCTTTACGTTGGAATGTCTTGTTTCAGTTTGAAGCATTCCAAGCTTCCGGTGCCAAAACCCTGTGGAATTGTGTATTCCAGATCCAAACAATCAATGTTCCAACTGGGAACTAGCTGTTCAATCCTAAATACCCAGGCATCATTGCCTGTATTTAGACTATTTCCTTCTGTTAATTGAATCTATCAATTAACTTAATTAACCTTTGCAGTTAATTAATTCACACCAAAGACCACGTGTCACTGTGAATTAATCAGGCTAATTACACGCTGTATAATCACTATTATTAACACTTATACGCCGTATAAGTGCCTATCATATGCTGTACAATTACTACTCTACATAGTAATAACCATATGTTATACGGCGGATAGCCTTTGATTTGATACTGGATTGAGTCAGCTATTATACGGTGTATAATCACTGACTCAAACCACCCTCTTAACAACTCAACTTGGCGTGCTTGTTAAGCTTGACATAAACTTATTGCTCAATTAAATGGGATCAAGGTTTGAATCCCTATCAGGGGTTTCCCTTTTTTTATCCTAGGTATTAATCAACTTCCATGGTTAATTAGACGGTTTGAGTCACCTAGTCTCATAATCTGAATTGATCAGATTATTCATTTTGGCACTCAATTAGTACAGCCTAATTGATTCCTGGGTAATTCATTACTACGCTGGAAAGTCTCTCCAAAGCCAATCCTATTGTTTTGAATTTCAATCCATGAAATTCATCACAATTCAACTTCTTTGTGAAGCCACATCCCAATGTGACTGTAGTACAATCACACTAGGGTCAGGTGCAAATGGAGGAGCAGCTTCTCTGGCGGTGCTGTAAACCCGTAGATACCAGCCAGGACCAGGGCGTCCTGGATGACGTGATCCACTGAGTCATACCCAGGGGGGACCTTCTTCCTGTCCAGGGAGCCTGGACTTGTCAATACCTAGAAGAACCCTGTCAAGATCCTCCACGCTGGCGCCCATTCTGAAGTAGAAGAGATACCCCAGGTAAACCACCAGATAAAGCCTTTGCCCAGCAAAGGCTTCCGTAAACTTGCACAATTTATTGAAAACTGCACTGATTTTTTTCAGCTTGGTCTTTGCAAAGGTCAGCTCCATGGCTGCAGGGACCCCCGTCTTATTGGCACACCATGCCAGCCCAAAGTTCTCCAGGAGGATTTTGGTTTTTTTGGTGGCTGTTGTGTCTACAACAGCCAATTTTCCCACCATGCGCCCAAAGTTGTCCAGCAGGTAAGAGAACATGTGCTCCAAGGGGTAGCAGAAGCAAGCAGCTGCATGGGCTTGGCCCATCTCTGGTACATTCTTGAATGGGACCGTTGCCAGGACGTCCAAAACAAGATCAATGGAGTTTACACAGTAAACTCCATTGAGGACCACCAGGTCAATGTAGACCGATTGGGCATCCTTGTAGGCAGTAACTGCCCACTTGGATGCCCCCTTGGTGTGCGTAAGTTAAGCCAATGCCTCCAGCAACATCAGAAAGGACCCGTGGACCCTGTCTTTGAGCTCCTGCAAGATAGAGGGGACAGATAGAGCTGTTTGGCCACGTGAGTGGAAAAATTCAAATCAAAGGTGGACGGGACAAAAGGAACCAGGACCCAGCAGAGTTACCCATCAATGTTTTCTAAAAAAGGTAAGTATTTTGAAATTGCTATTAATTTTATTTTTTTTATATTACCTTTGCCGGTTTCCTCCTTGCCGGCGGCTTCAGCAGGCTTTGCCATTCTTGGTGCAAGTAATTGTGGTGGCAATTCAGTGTCCACAGTTCTTGCGCGCTTTGCAGGTTTGAGATGTTCATACATCTCAGGGTCGTTGACACAGATGAAAGGTGAGGAGAGGGCAAAGGACTTGAATTGAAGGCCTATCACAACATACTTCTGGACATTTAAAAGGCGTTCAATTGTTGTTTTGGGGATGTCTGGCATCTTGGCCATGAGTGCCTTGGCGGACACCCTTTCAATTTTGTCCCCTGTAAGGTCAGCAGCCTTGACCGTTGCCTTGACCTTGTGGTCTATGTCTTTAATTTTGGCAATTGCCAAGTCAAGATCCTTCAAAAGCTTCTCCAATTCTCTCACTGATTTTTTACTAACCTTTTCATATTTTTTATAGCTTTTGCCCCAATAAAATCTGTATTATTCTGATGCTGTTGCCTCTTTGTTTATTCCTGTTTTTTTTCCACTTACTACATTATCCCATCTTTTCACCCATTGTGTATATGTTTTACACTCATCTCAATATGTGTTGTTTGCTTTGTGTTGGCATTGTTTCCTTAATTGTCATATTATTTTTGGCGCTTTGCACAGCCCCTTGTGAAAATATTAACAACAATTTGGTAATCAGCTAAATTTAAATTAGAAAATTATAGGTTAACTGTGTTTAGATAAAGTTGTTACTGATCCAAATTCAAAACCTTAATGATAAACTTTATGCCAATCAGAAGCCAAGTGATAAAGTGATTATTGTGAAATAAAGGGTCATTCAATAATTCTTTGGTTCATGTGCTTTAATTAATATGATTGGCTGGTTGTTTTGCCATTGTGCATCATTGTCACTGTGGCAATGGTGTACAATGGCAAAACAACCAGCCAATCATATTAATTAGTGCACATTCATCAAAGAATAATTGAATGATCCTTTATGTCACAACAATCACTTTGTCACTTGGCTCCTGATTGGCTTAAATTTTATCATTAAGGTTTTGAATTTGGATCAGTAACAACTTTATCTAAACACAGTTAACCTATATTTTCTAATTCAAATTTAGCTGATCACCAAATTGTTATTAATATTTTCACAAAGGGTGGTGTTTGGGTACTAAAAATAACTGTGTTCTGGATCTAGATACACAGAATAGTAAATATATGATTTTATAGAAATAAACTGAATATAAAGAATATAAACAACTATATACAAAGAGAACATGAACAATTGAAATTCAAAATAATGATAATATAAATAGAAAATGTTTGGCAACAGGGGGTTTATTGGGGCAGGAAAGATGATGCCTAGTAGGCAGAATGCAAAGGAAGGAAGATGTTGAGGCAGTGCTGGCCTGGGGGGTCTGGGATTGGGTGGATGGGGCTGGAAGGTGGGGGGTGGGGGTGGCAGGGGTAGGGGTAGGAGGATTGCGCGTGATGACCGCCATATAACAATTGTTGTATTCCTTGTCTGTCATTGGCTGGATGGGCTGGTAGGTGGCAGTGGCACAAGGTGGGAGGCAATTGTCCTTCTGTGATTGGTTGCCCATATTTACATCAAAAACCATTTGCGCAAACAAGTAAGCCACCATCTGACAACCAAAGAGAGAATTGTGGTCAAGGACCCCAAGATAAAGAATATTAAAAGCCTGAGGGCAGAGCTCCTGTACTGTGTCTTCAATTTTGAATGACACAAAATCACCAAGATAGATGTCTACATGGCCAGCTGGGTACACACAGACCTGGTGTTCATGTCCTTGGATGGCATTAAAAACATGGAGCTATCCTCCATCTGGTGGCTCAAGAAAACCGGTACTTGGAATTTGAGCCATCCCAGGAGTTGAGTAATCCACCAAGGATGTGGCTGTATGAGTAGCCATAAATGAAATCTGGGTTTGTCTGATAGTAGAAAAACCCCTTGGCTGAAATGCCAGAAATGCACCAATGAACGTCCCCTTTTTGACCTTCTTCCTTCCATTCTTGGTAGCGGCTTTTCCCATCTCACCAAAATTGTCAAATGCAATTGATAACTTGTAGTAGGAGATGAACATGACATCATCAGTTAGACTAGTCAGGCATTGGACCAGGGTTGATTCAATGGAAGTGTCATACAGGGAATTCTCAGCGCCATCCCATTGGTTGCTGGCAAAATTGGTAAGAAACCATATCAAAGCCACCTTCCCATACATCCAGAGCTGCACTATGCGCTCAGACACCCAAATGCCATGGTGTGCAAGTTGCTTCCAGACCTGGGTCAAGGGAAGCTTGGGGTCCTGCTGCAGGAGGTCAAGCATAATTGGGTATGCCTCATTGATTTGGGACTTGGGGGTCTTCTTGGGCTTCTTGGCTGTTCCAATCAGATTCCCCTTATTCATTAAGTTATTGAATTTCTGCATTATTGTGGCTCAGGTGAATTGTAACTGGACAGCAATCTGTTCCCAGGACAGACCCTGAAGGTTCAGTGCCACAATTTCTTGGAGAATTTGGGCAGTGATGATTTGTTGCTTGGGGCGCTGGGCCACAGGAGCTGAAGCCTGATTGGCTGTACGGGGGCAGGTTGGCTAGCGGCAGGAAGTTGTTCCAAATCAAGGTTGCCATACTGATTGGTTGGTTGACTGGCAGCTTTGTGGGGGTGGGTACGGGAGCAGGGGCAGAGCTAGATGTTAAGTGACTCTCAAACAAGTCAAAGCCATATGGTTCAGGGGTCAGTAGCAGGTCAGCTTCCTCATTACCTGCATCAAAGGCTTGGGTGTAAACGGGTGCCTCCACGTTCTGAGCCTCGCCTCCATTGAAGCTAGCTTGGCTGCTGCTGGCTTGGCTGCTGGCGCTGTTAAAGATATTGCTGTTAAAAACCATTGTAAAAAAACCTAAGATAAAATCAATAAAAGTAGAAATTTTAAAATTTAATTGTTTATTTTTATTGTAATCTTGATTCCACATTTGGAAGGTTCTCAAAACCATTTTATACAAATCAGGAGCCATGGTAATGAATAAAATGCCTCTATTCTTAAATTGAATAGCTGTGGATGGGCTGTTAAATTGATATTTTCTATTTTAGACTGCATGTACTACACATCTTGTGTGAGTTCATTTTGGTTTGTGCTTGTGGAATCTTGCTTCTAGATTGCTCAAATTTTGTTTCATTTTAGTCTTTATGTTGGTGCCTCATATGAATCCTTATGGATTATAATATACTCTGGAACAGCATCCATCCATTTCAATTGTTGCGTCAGTTAATTTTGTTTGTGGTTTGAACTACACTGCTTGATGTTTGATATAATTTTGTATAATGGGCTAGTGAAATTTTGTTTTTTGTTTTTCAGTTCATTTATTAATTGAAATTTTTTAAATTAATTGAATCCTGAATCTTGCACAACTTGGATTTAGTTCAAATCTGATATAATTTTGTTTCAATCTGAAGTATTTTTGGTTGTTGCCATAGCTTTTAAAACTACTGTAGACACTTTGCAAATTTCAAGTTGTACTGCATATTTCAAATGGACAAAATGAATTAACTGGAATCAAAGTTGAAGTGTATAAATCCATCAACTACTTTCATTAAGTTTACTATGTTTTTTGAAATTGCAAGATTGTCAAATCCATGAACCAAATTTCAAATCATAAATGAATGCCACTAGTAAACTCAAATAATATTTGCAAGAACTGGAATCAACTCTGAATACATGTTAAGTAAACTAGGAAACAGTAACCCAGACTGAGAAGCTCCACTATGACTAAAATCAAATAAAAAATTCAACTTTGATAACCAAGTTTAGACATGAAAATCAATTAAAATGTAAAATTTTCTAAACCTGAAATGTTACAATATCATACACTTCAAATCACTAATGCAGAAATTCTGTTACTATTCAAGGCTAAACAAAGAGAAAATAACTACCCACAACTAAACCTAAAATCTAAATAAATACATATTTAATCCAAAATATATATTTTTATTTTTATGGACCGTCAGTTGCATTCCCAACCAGCTCCTGAACCAGCCCACAGGCAGCCTGTCCACACGGGCGTCCCAGAGGATCCAAGAATAGACCCAGAACACAACTCAAGGGGAGTAATGCCAACACACAGGCCTCCCAAGGCATCAGCACCAGTCTACCTCCTGTGTCTTAATCCAGAACAACCAGCTTGAATCCCAGGCAGAAGCTGCTCTCAAGGCCTGCCACAAAATTCTCCTACACCAGGGTCACAAGGAACACTGAGGTTACTTACACCTCCACTGTGTACCCAGTTTTCACCTGGCCCCGCACTCTTGATCCAAGAGTTGCCACTTCCTGCCCCTGCGTCTTTGACACCTCCTATGAGCCATTGGCTACAGCTGAGGAGTCATCTGTGCCTGTTATGTATTCAAAAATTGACGGTACCACTGCACACAATAGTGATACCACCTTTTACACAAAGGTCCCTGTTCCATGTGTTGAGCCTGCTAGCCAGGATGCCGCGGTACCTGCCAAGGGCTGGTGTTGTTTGACGGATAGTGAGCGTGAAGCTCTCCTCAACTGCTTAAACAGAGGAATATAAGTTTGGGATATTGAGTCCTGATTTGGTGTCACAGCCAGATACATTGCCAACATCAACAAGTATGGCAATACCGGACAAATTGCCAAATCCACCAAGGCAAAAAGACAGCCCAAACTCCTTCAGCCTATTCACATTGACGCAATCAAGCAGTGGGTTACCAAGGATTGCCACCTGGACTTACTTGCTGTCCAATCAATGCTTGCAACAGAGTTTGGGCTTTCTATTTCCAAAACCCTTTTCTACAAAACTATGGTTGATTTGGGCTTCTCCTAGAAAGTAATGGGAGTTTTGCTGTACAATAGGAACAATGAAAAGACCATCAAGGATTTACACATTTATGCCAAGACATATCTGGCACTAAAGGAGACTGGGAATGTCCAGTTCTTCTATATCAACAAATTGTTGTTTTACCTCCTCAATAAGGTCTAGGCATGGGTGGGTTGAGAAGGGGTCCAGGGACAATGTAGCACATTGTGCAGCTGTCTGTTCCCAGACCTATTCCATGGTAGTGCTTCTTGGTCCTTGCGGGTTGGACTAGTATCAAATTATTAAGGGCTCCCATAACAGCAGGACATTTCTCAATTTTCTCCAAACTGTCAAGGAGTACCTTTGGATTAATTATTGCAGTACAACCAACATTGTTGTGCTTGATAATTTTGGGCTCCATAAAGTGGATTTGGTTATGTCTGAGTTCTCACCAATTGATAAAATATTATACCTCCAGCCACCAGCTTGTGGATTGTCCAATAAGACTCCTCTTCCTCCCGCCCTATTTATCTTTTCTGAATCAAATTGAGGAGGCGTTTGGTTGGATCAAGAATAAGGTGAAAAAAGTACTCCCTCAGGATACCAAAGATCTCTTCAACATTCTTGAGGAGAGTCAGTTCTCAATGCCACCTGATGTGGTGGCGGCTTTTTACAAGCACTCTGAGTCCTTCCTCCCCAAAGCCCTTGCTTCCAAGTTAATCAAATAAAAAGGTTATTCACAGCTTTAATTGTTTTTATAAATTTATATATTTTATTTTTTAATGGAACTTAAAAATAGTCTTTAATGTTATAATGACTCAACTTTATAGTATTATTTTACTGATACAAAAAACTTCAGTTGTTGCTAGATATAAATACATATATTAAAAGTAGAGAAAAATCTTCCTATTTTAATGCAGCAAATATTTTATAAATTTAGTGGTAACAATTAAATAAAAAATATAAAGATACAATAATACTAATTTTTATTTAAATAAAAACAAACCCTTTATTGTGTAAAATCATAGTGATTTTTTATAAGTCAAAATCTGAACCTGTGTGCCATCAGCAGATTCATCTTAATTCAGTGCCACCCAATATGAAAACCAATGATGTTTACCTATTGTTTCAACATTTTCAAAACAGCAGGCTTGACCAGCCAGCAAGGTTCCAAGTAAGCGGGTTTGTGACCCGCATTCTGAGTACCCAGTCACCTGAAGCCAAGTTAGGAAGGCAACTTGGATTTCCAAATACAATAACATGAACAGAAACTGATCCTCCCCGGTGGGTAACTTGTTTTGGCGCTTGACTCATTACAAGAATCAAGCCACCCCCTTCACCATCCCACTGTGTGATCAACACTATCATGTTCCTACTATCCATGATTAACAATGACTATATAATACTCATCTCTCATTAAAGAAAATTATCTAGTATCTAAATATTTCTCCCTCGTAACTCTGAGAAAGAAGCACAGTTACAACATTGGTAGCAGAAGTAGGTTTTCATCCTACTTTATCCTCCAAAATTCCGCATGTTGCCTGTACTTGCCTTGGCCAACAAATCCTCAATAGAATCATGTCTGGCCTCCTGCTAGACTGGAGTCTGTACACACCAGGTACAGAAATACCCAATGGCTTTGTCCTGTACCAGAACATGGTGATCCTGCTTCCTGTCTTCAATGCCCTGTCTGCACAAGGATTCTTTCAAACGCTTGCCGCCATTCCTTGAGCAACTGACAAAAGTACCATGCCTGCTTACATAGCTCAGATACTTTGAAGCACTGCCTTGGAACCTTTTGCTGGAGCCAACAACAATAATGCTGCGGCATAAGTCCAGTCTGCCCAAAGCAAGATAGCCCAAATAGAATGCCCGCAACAATTTTGGATTGCAGAAATCTCCATCCAATTGAACCACAACACTGGTACCTGGTGTGACAAGTGGCACAAAGAACACACCAAGAAGAATTGGGACACCTTTAAGCAAGAATTCTTGGCAAGATTTGTGCTGAAGTACACCACACTTATGATCATCCACCAAGTGAAAAACCTGACCCAAACTGGCACAGTGAAGGAGCTTACCTGCGCTTACAAGGAACTCCAACTATGTGTCCCCTCAGATATGGCCTTTGACACTCCAGATACTCATCTCATGTACTACAACGCGCTTAAGTCACATCTAATGAGACACATAAACCTGGACCAAGTAACCAGCTTGCAAAGTCTATATTGCAAGGCAGAGAAAGCAGAACAAACGTCCAATGCTCTCCACAAGGCGCAAACTGGAAAAAGAGAGCAGCCCAAAGATTCTCACCCAGTTGGGTGTTCCAATAAACCACCCCCTGGGAACAACAACAGTAATGCCAACCACAAACTGGCAGGCTCAAATGGGCATGGGAATGGGAATAACAGCCAGTCAAACCTACCCATTTCTGATTACTGCCACACAAGATAACCAAGACAAGGGAAAAGCCTGGAGAGAGCACTAAGCAAGCCAAGCTCTCCCCACACAATTCCTGACTTGCCCAACAATGAGTTCTGACCCAAGGACGTGGACCAATGTCCAATGATCCAAGTACCCTCAGAAGACCCAGTACTTTACACCATTGCCAGAAATCAAAATAAACTGATATCTTATCCTTTCTGCTTTTCCAGTTACACAGGTTCAGGACTCCTGGACTCAGGCAAAGATTGAACCCTAGTCAACAGCAGCTTTGTAGATACGTTCAAGCTAGCTACTAATCCTTTGCAGATTAAGAACATGGTTTTAGCTGATGAACATCACATTGCTGTGACACAGGAGACTGCCCCTTTCTCTTTCATGCTGGAGAAACTACATTCCACAATCCAGGGCCCAGTCATCAACTTTCCCAAGTTTGACATTGTACTAGGACTGGACTGGTTACAAAAGAACAACCCCCATGTAGACTGGGCAACCTCTGTACTGACCATCAAACGGGAATGTGTCAATCACTAGATCTACCCTGACTCAGTAGACTAACTCCTGCGCAACCATGTCTTTGTAAATATCACAGAGACCTTGGACAAAAAAGAGAACCTCAAGGCATTCAACTGGAACTCTGCCAGTACAAGATCATACATTTCAAGGATCACCAGGATACCACTACACCTCATGATTGTGAAATTGTAGCTCATCACCCAGAAATCTTTAAAGAAGCTCTACCCAGGTTGCCCCCAGAGAAACACATTCAACACTCCATCCAACTCAAAGGAGCTGTACCTAAGGCGCGGCCCATCTATTGCCTCACCCCAAATGATGACAACACCCTGTGAGCTTACCTCAAGGAGGTGTTAGAGAAATGACTTATCTGCCCCTCACAGTCTCCTGTTGGTGCTGCCATATTCTTTGTGGCAAAGAAAGATGGTACCCTGTGTCTAGTCACAGACTATTGAGCCCTAAACAAAGTTAACATCAAGAATTGCTACCCACTACCACTCATTGACAGCCTCTTTGATACCTTGGGTGGCGCTACAGTCTTCTCCAAGATTGATCTGACTGCAGGCTATAACCAGATCTGTATCAAAGAGGAAGACATCCCCAAGACAGTCTTCTGCACTAAATACGGTTTGTACAAGTGTGTGATACTCAACTTTGGAATGAAAAACACCCTATCAACCTTTGTGACCTTCATGAATGAGGTGTTTGCTCCCCACATTGGCAAGCATGCCTTAGTATACTTGGATGACATCATTGTATACAGTTCCTTAGTGGAACAGCATCACAAGGACTTGGAGGCAGACTTTGCCACCCTGGCACAACATAAGCTGCTATCCAAGCCTTCCAAATTTCAGTTCTTCTGCAAGCAGTTGCCCTTCTTGGGACACATAGTTTTGAAAGATGGCATTAAACCTGACAGCCAGAAAATCCAGGCCATTTTCAAATAGCTACCCCCAAAGGACAAGTCAGAACTCCGCACATTCTTGGGAATAGTTGTCTATGTACAACAATTCATACCCAACTTTGGCTTCCTGACTGTACCTCTATATGCCATAACTGGCGCCAAATCCAAATTTGTATGGACCCCCCAACATGGTTTGCTTCAGAAGTCTTAAAGAGAAACTCACAACAGCACCCATCCTACAATACCCCAAACATGATGGAAAATATCAAATGGAAACAGAAGACTCTGAAACATTCATTGGGGGAGTACTACAAATCAAAAACAATGATGGTGATTTTCTGCTTGTAGCCTACAAATCAAACAAACTGATAGATTGCAATTGTCAATACCCTATACATGACAAAGAGTTTGTCATATTTCTGCGTAGAGTTGGTAGTTTCTGTCTGCTTAACTTGAAATACAATCTTAGTATTACTAAAGATTAGGTCAAGATAAGTATTAGCCTAGTGCGTATAATAAAGTTAAAGTATGTAAATTTGATTCTTTATTTAATCAATCAAGGAGAGAGTTATATAGTAAGCAAGAGGATTAATGAGAGTCACAGAACGCCAGGATCATCTAGTTACAGCCCAGTTTCACCTATCACTTAGCCCAATATTAAACTAATGATTGGCTGATCATTAGTTAATATGAACTTGGAATGCAACTTAGTTGATCATTAGAACTAGTTACCATCCAGAAAAAATAGTACCATTGACCTTTGGTTCACCAAGATTAATAGATCAATGTGTGAATATAGTGACAACTAGTTTACAACCAATCACTTCACAACAGAGTTTTTAGCAATCATGCACTTCCTTGTAAAATTGTGTTGTTACCTAGAACTGCAAGAAGAGTTCACAGCCTTGACAGAACACAAATCTCTTATCTACTTCAAAACCCAAGTAAACTTATCCAGTTTTCAAGCCCTCTGGATGGAGCTTCTGGAGTGGTTCAACACGCTGATACAATACAAGCCTGGTACAGAACTTGTCATGGTGGATGCACGCTTGCACCTGTACGTCAGAGCCACAAGGGGCAAGAATGGGCTCAACCCAGACTGGCCCCTCCTGGTGCTTCAGACAAAGGGCAAAGGTTTCTGTCAGGAAGCCAGATATAGATAGAGGCATTGGTTGACTCAGGACGAGTACAGCTGGGCCAGAGGGTAATGCCCACCATAGGATGGGTGCTAACTTGATAATATAGGATGCAGATTGCCCAAGCAAAGACCAGGGCCCTGAGTTAGGCACCATAGTGTCTACCATTCCAATCAAAGTAATGTAGAGTGCTCCAAACAGTTGGGTGGACATAGTCTTGGCTGCGGTAGGGGGTTCCATTGGGCGGTTGGGTTGCAGGGTTAAGGGTGGAGTCATGGGAACAAAGTAAGCAGGCAGATAATTGTACTTGTCTTTGAACAATCTTGGCGGCCTCTTGTACCACTTTCCTTTGCATCCTATGTATTCAGTTTCTCTAGTCCTTGTCAGGGATCAGCAATGAGGATGGTCTTTAAGCTGTACTCCCCGTAGGCAGGGTTGGGCAGGTATTTGGTAAAATGCACAGGTCCAAAGGGGGCTTCAGGGGGGACGGTATAGTGCCTGAGGAGGGTCAGCAGGTTGGTCTCTGAAGGGAGAGGTTGCCTGATGGTCTACTTGACCAGAGTTAAGATGGAAGATCACTAAGAATAGATAAGGTAAGATTTGTTCAAATCAAAGGTTCATAAAACTTTATTATCAAAAATGACAATATGGTTATCACCATAACGCTGGGGCTTTTATACCATGGGTTTTTGCTTCTTCAATTTTTGCAGGGTTCAGGTTCACAGACAAGGCACTGGCAGGGCATGGATATTGGTTTAGAGTCTTGAGAGAGGCAGATCTGGGTTGTGCCTGCTCTGGTGAACAGAAGTGACAATGATTTTTTCTGCCGCTACTGTTCACCACATCACCTGAGCAGTTCAATTGTAATACACATTATGGACAGAAGACTGTCAGCTGCTGGTGGTCATTGGCAGAGTTAGCAGTAGGTTTTATTTTAACCTCCTTTAGGCAAGCTACAACCTCTGCATAGGTCTGGATTTTTGGTAGCGCAAGGTTGGTAGCAATCTGGTGACCATTCAGGGAATTGGCCTTGGGAGACTGGCAGGTCTCAGAGTAACTTGTCAACTTGGGTTTGCAACTTAACAAGTTGGCAGGTTTCTGTCCACTTTGTGTGACTTGAGTAGTCTTTGGAGGGTCAGGGCTCAATTCTGGGGTCTCCAATGTTGATTTCAAACCTCCAGTATTGAAATTTGACAGGTTGGCAGGTTTCAGTTCCTCCTGGTTGGGGTCAGCTATCTCTGGTGGTCCAGGGTTTGACCTAACTGGCAGTTGGGCGGGCTCCTGTCTACTCTGGTCAACATAAGGCTTTATCTGAGACCCAGGGTTTGATTCCCAGGTTTTCAATACAAGTATTAAAATGTCATTAATGAGAGTTTCCCCCTGGCACCACAGAAATAACCAAAGAAACCTTCATCAAGAACAAGCACTTATTTGCAGATGTATATGGGACCCTACAACAAAAATTGTCCGGCGGAACAACCATCTCTTACATTCTCACACATCAGAGAGTTGAAACAACCTTACTCTACCACAGAGACCTAGGACACACAAAAAGCTGCAAACTTTACAAATTCCTTAAGCACAAAGCATGGTGGCCAACCCTATCCCAGGATGTCCAGGAGGTCTTAGATCAGTGTAAAGTATGTGAGAAATTTGCAAAAGTCAATACCCTGCCTAAATCAGTCCTACCTATTTGCACTCAACTGCCCTTCAAGGTGTGGGCCCTAGACATTGTGGGTCCTATGCCAGGGAAGCAAACAAAAAGAAATACATCATTATCACAATAGACTTTGCCACACAATGGCCAGTAGCACAAGCAGTTAAAGCACATACAGGCAATGACATATGACGCTTCATAGGAAAAGAAATCATCAGCAAGTTAGGAAAGACAGAACTCCTGATAACTGACAGAGGCAAAGAATTGACCTCTGAAGATACCAATGTATATCTCACCAAGAATGGGGTCCAGCACACAGTGACAACACCTTACTATTCTAAGGCATATGGACATGTAGAGCAGCTGAATGGCAGCCTTGTGGAAGCCTTGATCAAGCTCACCACCAGGAGACCCAAGAACTATTACAAGCAGCTACCAACTGCATTGCTTGTATGCCGGACCTGCGTGAACAGATCCACCAGTAAAAGCCCCTTTGAGTTAGTTTATAGAACATAGCCCAATATTATCCAAGTGCTATCAGGACCTAAGCTGGAGATGACAAACAAGGTTCCACCCCAAACAGATCCCCAGGTCATATAGGCTAATAGCAATCAATCAGAAAAAGAAGAAAAGCGTCTACAAAAGACCAATGGCCCCATCTAAGACAGACATGAGGTTGGTGACAAGGTTTGGGTCATGAGTACCAACAAAAGTAAATTACAGCCAGAAAATGTGGGCCCTGCCATCATTCTAAAGGTAAACAAAAACAACACTTACCTTGTGCGAGGAATCAGAAAACAAAAACAAGACAAAGTCCTCCACCATGATTGCCTCAGGCCCTGCTAAGCAAGACAAAAGCAATATGAGACCGTCCTACCAGCCAACAAACAACAGCTAGTTCAGTATGGCACCTGGGCTCTCAACAACCTCCCTGACAACCTGCCCCCAGAGGAGGCCAACCTTCAGCTGGGGGGGGTGTTGAAACAGCAGGCTTGACCCGCCAGCAAGGTTCTGAGTAAGCAGGTTTGTGACCTGCAATCCAATTACCTAGTCACCTGAAGCCAAGTTAGGAAGCTGTCTTGGATTTCCAAATACAATAACATGAACAGAAGCTGATCATCCCTGGTGGGTAACTTGTTTTGGCGCTTGACTCATTACCAGGAACAAGCCAGTCCCTTCACCATCCCACTGTGTGATCAACGCCATTATGTTCCTACTATCCATGATTCACAATGACTATATAATACTTATCTCTCAATAAAGAATATTATCTAGTTTCTAAATATTTCCCCCTTGTAACTCTCCTAAAACAGCACAGTTACAACAACATCTTTGATTACTCCCTCTTGGGGAATTAATGCCCCAAGTGACTCACCAAATAATTTAATGAATGTTTCACCAACTAATCATCAGTCAGTTGCACTACTATCATTTGATCATCTATTACAGGGATCAAACATTCCAGATCCTAAGCAGAACATAACTTGAATAAGCCTTGTGACTTAAGAGAAACACTACTCAGATAAGCCCCATGACTGCCATGACGTATATGGTTGGTATGCAGCTTTCCATGATACTATATATTATCCCATATTCATATCCAATAAAGTACAGTAGTTTTAAAAGCTATGGCAACAACCAAAAATACCTCATATTTAAACAAAATGATTTCAGATTTAAGAAAATTCTAACTATCAGATTAAGATATAAACTCTTTTAACAGGTATTACTGGCGTTAATGGGCAAAATGAGCCAACACAGCAAAGAAGTGCTCACGCGCCAAGCAAAACTATTCAAAATACTATCCAAAATACATTGATTCACAAAAAAATGGTGTGAGTTGACTTTCAGTGTATATATGTTGCTATGTGAATTGGTGACAAAATACACCCAAGCGTGGTGAGTCAAAACTCAAACCAAAACTGAAACACAATAGCAACTCACTATAAAAACTAAATCACCAAATGCTGTGTGCAATGTATTGTAATCAAGAATGATACCAATGTATCTAAAGTAAGACACACAATCCAAGACATAAATTTTAAAAATATTGTTTTGGGTGCTTAATTTGGCATAAATTCTGGGAAAATGGGTGGAAATTATTTTGGGTATTCTAAAATGGGCGTTTTAAAACCAAAAACAACTAATTAAGAAATGAAAAATCTATAATCAGGATATTGGGTGGGAAAAACTCTAATTAAATATCTATTTTCAGGTAAAAAACAAAAATTAAAAACCAGTGTATAACTTAAAAAAGTTTTATTGAGTATTTTATAAATTCTTAAAATGGAAGGTACACAACAACAGAGTGATAATGCACCTGTTGTGCGCCCCAGTTGTGGTTGCCCACACAGGTCAAAGGACAGAGTTAGTGCAACCCAAGTGCCTACTCAGGAAGAAGATGGGAGAGGAGAGTTCAATAGTGATGCTGCACTGACACAGCCAGTTCAAGGAGCACAAGCTGCTAGGATGTGGAGCATTAACCCTTGGGTCCCCAAGCTGACCCAGAAGCCCACTAAGGTTACCACAACCAAAACAGTCAGGAAAAAAGAGATTGAAATTACCTTGTATGTGTTTGAAGCTGTGTACTGCCAAGAGTCGGTCCTGTCAGCAATGCTGGAGAAGTTTAACCCTGTACTTGACACCACTTATGAGCCTTGCGTCAGTGATGGCAACCAGGAAGAGGACAAGGAGCCTGAGTTCTATAGGACTACAGAGGGGCAGTTAGTATTAAATAAAGTTGCTGAGTTCTACACCAATGTACCCATGCATGCAAGCCTGTCACCAATCAGGATCCTGTCTCATCTGAACCCACAAATACTGCTCATAAGCAAATCCCTGACATAAAGCTCATCATTCTTCTCAAGCTAATGCGGGAATCTGGTGACTACAAGGAGGCTGCGGCTCTTGTTGGGGTGGATCCTAAGTACGCCTCCAAGACATTCAACAAATTCATCAATACTGGCCAAGTGCTTGCTGTGGAGAAATCCTTATGTGTTTCCCTCATGTTCACCAAGGAGCACAAATGGGCAATCCGCCAGTGGATAACCCAGGAATGTCATCTTAAACTGGCAAATATACAGACCATGGTTAAATCTGCTTTTGGCGTTGAGGCCTCAATTTCCTTTTACTATCATCTGGTGAAGGGAATGCACTTTTCCTGGAAAAAGCTCATGGTATCACCATACAGTTTTAATAGCCCAACCAATATCAAGACCTGGAAAAAATACACTGAGGCCTACACTGCCCTAAAAAACAAAGGGACAGTAAAATTCTACTATATTGACAACTCAGCATTTGCCTTGTCTATGCACAATACATATAGGTAAGTCCCAAAAGGCTCCAATGAAAGGGTAGCTCAGTGTGCTGCAGTCTGTGCCACAGCCTATTCAATGGTGGCTCTCCTTGGTCCAAAGGGGATCAAGCTGTATCAAATGATACTGAGTTCTCACAATAGCAGGACCTTCTTACCTTTTCTCCAATTGGTCCAGGAGCACCTTAGGTGCATGAGTACAAGATTCACCAATATAATAGTACTGGACAATGTTGGTCTCCACAAGGTGGCAGATATTCTTGTTGAATTTCCATCAATTGACACCAGCATTGCAATGGGCTCCCAGCAATTGGCCACAGCAAATTTGCGCCTTCTTTTCCTCCCTGTCTATTTGCCCTTCCTAAATCCCATTGAGGAAGTTTTTGGGTGGCTCAAGCAAGTTGTCAAGCAAGGGACCCCAACTGGGACCAAGGACCTGTTTGATTTGAACCCCCAGGCTGGGATCCACACCCTCCCAGCTGAGACTGTGGCCAAATTCTATAGTCACACTGATTATTTCTCCCCCCGTGCCTTGCTCAACAGCCAATCAATTAAAGACTTAATGTGTCCAACTTTTTTACATTATCTAATTTACTATTTAAGATGTATTAATCATCATTTTATATTTAGAAGCTTCCAAGCCTACAATCACATTCAGCAGGACCATCAATGAAGGTTTTTAATTTATTTATTTTATATTATTTTTTTATTATGGCCTCTGAGGCTATCCCAAACACTTGATAATGGATTAAATGTATAGATTTATATCACTCTTGTCAAATAAATATAAAAATGAAATTATAAAAGGTTAAATGTAAAGTTTACAAGTTAGAAGTGAATTTTAGTAAATATATATATTTATGCTTTTATGAAGACCTTCACTGGGATTTTTTTGCAGAACTTAAGTGCTAAAATAATAATTAAGAAAATTAATTTTTTTAAAAACAAAAATTAAAAGTGTAGCTTAATTTGAAGAAAGAGATTTTTATTGAGTACACCTGTAGTGGGTTATTTAGTATGCACCCACCAGCAATGGGGGTGGCGCACAACCTCCACTGCCACACTGTATATGGTGGATAAACCATGATTGAAATACTACTGCCTTCTGGTGAAAGGCAGTAGGGTCAGGTGGGAGTGAAGCAACAGGTTTTCAGGTGTGGACACAAACCTGTAAATACCAGCCAGGACCAGGGCGTCCTGGATAACATTGTCCACCAAGTTGTATCCTGGGGAGACCTTCTTCTCATCCAGGGAGAGCCTGGCCTCATTGATCCCAAGAAAGACCCCGTCCAGGTCCTCTACAGATGTGCCCATCCCAAAGTAGAAGAGATACCCAAGGTAAACTACTAGATGAAGCCTTTTCCCAATAAAGGCTTCAGTAAACTTGCACAGTTTGTTGTACACAAAACTAATCTTCTTCTTGTGCTTGTGCTTGGCAATTGGGAGCTCCATGGACTTAGTAAGCCCCATCTTGTAAGCACTACAGGCCAGCCTGAAGTCCACCAAGAGAATCTTGATCTTCTTTACAGCTATTGCGTCTTCAAGAGCCAATTTACCCACCGTGCGCCCAAAGTTGTCAAGCAGGTAAGAGAGTGTGTGCTCCAAGGGGTAGCAGAAGCAAGCAGCCGCATGGGCCTGGCCCATCTCTGGTATTTTCTTGAATGAGAGCGTTGTCAGGACGTCCTAAACAAGCTCAATGAAGTTTACACAGTATACTCCACTGAGGACCACAGGGTCAAGACAGACCAATTGGGCATCCTTGTAGGCAGTATTTGTCCACTCTAATGCCCCCTAGGTATGTGAAATCTCTGCCAATGCTTCTATGGACATTATTAAGGTACTGTGAATCCTATCTTTGAGCTCCCACAAGATGGGGGGGACAGAAATAGCTGCTTGGCCATGCAAGTGGCATAATTTTCATAAAAGATGGCAGGGACAAAGGGGATGATGTCACTAGTGATAAGTTCTTGTTAACTATTCATGTGATAGAACCTCAGATACAGGATTTGAACCCCAATATCCTGCAGGCTGCCAGCCTGCAGGCCCAGCTGTACGTGTTTTCCCAGGCTTGAACCAGAGTAAATTTAAATTTAAAGAAACTTCTGAGATCAATCAACCCAGAGTTGCTTGCACCTACGCCTCACCTGCAAAAGAATCCTGTTATCCTGCAAATGTGAGCGCAGGCCTGGCCAATAATCCCAAAATAACTGGGGCCACCTCTGGTAAAGAATTAAAGAAGCCTTCCATGGAATATGGACTGCCTGAGAATGACAAATCCTGCAGCTCAAAGGGGAAATTTGAGTTTCTTCCATTCCAACTCAACCAATGAGAGACCCTTCAAGCAGGTTGCCACCAATGATTTCAAAACCATGGAAGACATCATTACCTGGCCTGGAAAGGTTTACAAAAGTTTCTCCATGGCAGATGGGTATCTAGACCCTGGGCTATCAGGAAGTTACCCATTGCCATTCTTGCAATAAAGTGACATTAACTTTTGGTTAAACAAGATTTTTCCATATTTGATTTTAGTTCTATTTTATTTGCAGTCTACCTCCTGCGGTTCTGATCTCACATCCATCAACCCCAAGAAACCGCAGACCAACTGCCCAAACTATATTGTCTACAGGAGCTCCCTTTGGCCCAGTACATTTCACTGAATACCCACTCAACCCGGCATATTTGGAATTCACCCTAGAGGAAATCCTGATCTACAACCCAGAAGCCAGAACTAAAGAGACAGAGACCATTGGCAGAGAAGGAACCCAAGTCACCATACCTCCCCTGCTGTTCCACAACAAGTACATTTAGTTGGCTGTCTATCTAGTTCCCATGCCACCACTTCACCTTGAAGCCCAGCCAGCCACAAGAATACGTTGCAACCAATGAATCTACCTCCACTCAGATATTTGGGGTGATGTACATCACTCTCAATGGACTTATTGTTTCAATGGTGCCTGCCAGCAGACCCTGGGCTCCTCTGGGCAAATCATTATCTTATATTGTAAAGTTAGCTTCAATCTTGTGGTGGGCCCTCCCAGCAGGACCTGTGGGCTGTCCGCCTGGAGTTCTCAAGAACCTCCCGCAGGCTAGATTCCTGACAGGGACCAGGACCTGGAGGATTTGGTGTCTATGTTTTCTAAAAAAACAGGTGAGTATTTTCCAAATTTTTATTAATTTTTTAAATTACCTTCTTGGATTTCTTCCCTGCCCCCAGCCCCAGCCGGCTTAGCCATTCTTGATGCAAGAAGTTGTGCAGGAAATTCTTTATCCTCTGTTCTCACCTGCTTGGTAGGTTTCAGGTGAGCATACATTTCAGGGTCATCCGTCCAGATAGACAGTGCAGAGAGAGAAAATGAATCAAACTGGAGGCCTTTGACCACTGTCTTTTGAATGTTGAGTAGACGCTCAATTATCTTCTTGGGAGTATCAGATATTTGGTCATTAGGGCCTTGGCTGTCACCTTGTCTATTTTCTTGCCTTTAAGGACTGCAGAATTCACTCTGGCTTTGACCTTGCAGTCAATTTATTTGATCTCTGCAATTGCAGAGTCAAGGTCTTTAAGCAGCTTCTCCAATTCTCTCATTGATTTTTACTAATCTTTCTATACGTTTTTATAGCTTTCATCCCAATAAACTGTGTTATTCTGATACTATTGCATCTTTGTTTATCCCTGTTTGTTTTTCCATTTACTACAATATCTCATCTTTTTACCCATTGTGTATATGTTTTACTCTTATCTCAATATGTTTTGTTTGCTTTGTGTCAACATTGCTTTTATAATCACCATATTCTTTTTGGCACTTTACACAGCCCCTTGCAAAAGTATCAACAACAATTTGGTGATCAGCATAATTTGAATTAGAAAATTATAAGTTAATTGTGTTTAGATTAAGTTGTCCCTGATCTGACTTCAAAACTCTAATGTTAAGCTTTAAGCCAATCAGGAGCCAAGTGATAAAGTGATTGTTATGACATAAAGGGTCATTCAATAATTCTTTGATGCATGAGTGCTAATTGATCTGATTGGCTGGGTGTTTGCCATTGTGTGCCATTGCTGCTGTGGCAAGTTATTGGTGAACTAGTGCTAACCCAGCAGCTGATTGGGCACTAGTCCACTAACAACTTGCCACAGCGGCAATGGCGCACAATGGCAAACACCCGGCCAATCAGATTAATTAGCGCACATGCATCAAAGAATTATTGAATGATCCTTTATGTCACAACAATCACTTTATCACTCAGCTCCTGATTGACTTAAAGTTTATCATTAGAGATTTGAATTTGGATTAGCAACAACTTAATCTAAACACAATTAAACTATAATTTTCTAATTCAAATTTAGCTGATCACTAAATTGTTGTTAATATTTTTACAAGGGGCTGTGTTTGGGTACAAAAATAACTATGTTCTGGATCTAGATAAATGGCATAGTAAATATATGATTTTATAGAAATAAGCTGAACATAAAGAATAAAACTAAATATAAACAAAAATATTATGAACAAATGAAATTCAAAAAAAGATAACATAAATAGAAAATGTTTGGTGACAGGGAGTTTATTGGGGGCAGGGAAGAGTGATGCCTAGTAGGAAGAATAGTGTGGGAAGGAAAGTGTAGAGCTGGTGCTGGCCTGAGGGGTCTGTGCTTGGGTGGGTGGGGCTGACAGGTGGGGGGTGGCAGGGGAAGAGGCAGCAGGATTTTTTTGTGATGGCCGGCATATACTGCTGTTGGTATTCCTCTCCATCATTGGCTGGATTGATTGATAGGTGGCTGTGGCACGGGGTGGGAGGCGCTTGTCTTTGTGTGATTGGTTGCCCATATTTACATCAAAAACCATTTGCGCAAACAAGTTGGCCAACATTTGGCAACCAAAGAGAGAATCATGATCAAGGACCCCAAGATAAAGAATATTAAAAGCCTGAGGGCAGCGCTCCTGTACTGTGTCTCCAATTTTGAATAACACAAAATCACCCAGATAGATGTCTACATGGTCAGCTGGGTACACACAGACCTGGTGTCAATGTCCTTGGATGGCATTAAAAACATGGAGCTATCCTCCATCTGGTGGCTCAAGAAAACCGGTACTTGGAATTTGAGCCATCCCAGGAGTTGAGTAATCCACCAAGGATGTGGCCGTATTTTTAGCCATTGTGAAATCTGGGTTTGTCCAATAATAGACAAAACTCTTGACTAAAACATCTAGAAACACACCAATGAACGTCCCCTTCTTGACTTTCTTCCTCTCTTTTTGGGTGGCAGCTCTTCCTTGCTTGCCAAAAATTGTCAAAAGCTATTGATAACTTGTGATAGGAGATGAACATGATGACATCTGAAAAACTTGTCAGGCATTTGACCAGGGTTGATCCAATGACCTGATCATATAGGTAATCCTCAGTGCCATCCCATAGGTTGCCGGCAACATTGGTAAGAACCCAGATTGACGCCACCTTTCCATGCATCCACAGCTACACCATACGCTCAGAAACCCATATGGCATGGTGTGCAAGCTGTTTCCTGACCTGGGTCAGTGGGAGCTTAGGGTCCTGCTGCAGGAGGTCAAGCATTAATGGATATTCTTCCTTGATCTGGGACTCTGGGGCCTTCTGTCAGGAAGCCGGGCATAAGTAGAGGCATTGGTTGACTCAGGACGGAGTACAGTTGGGCCAGAGGGTAATGCCCACCATAGGATGGGTGCTAACTTGATAATATAGGATGCAGATTGCCCAAGCAAAGACCAGGGCCCTGAGTTAGGCACCATAGTGTCTACCATTCCCATCAAAGTAATGTAGAGTGCTCCAAACAGTTGGGTGGACATAGTCTTGGCTGCGGTAGGGGGTTCCATTGGGCGATTGGGTTGCGGGGTTAAGGGTGGAGTCATGGGAACAAAGTAAGCAGGCAGATAATTGTACTTGTCTTTGAACAATCTTGGCGGCCTCTTGTACCACTTTCCTTTGCGTCCTATGTATTCAGTTTCTCTAGTCCTTGTCAGGGATCAGCAATGAGGATGGTCTTTAAGCTGTACTCCCCGTAGGCGGGGTTTGGAGGGTATTCAGTAAAATGCACAGGTCCTAAGGGGGCTCCTGGGGGACAGTATAGTGCCTGGGGAGAGTTGGCAGGTTGGTCTCCAGAGGGTTGGTTGCCTGTCTATCCACTTGGCTGGAGTTAAGATGGAAGATCACTAAGACTAGGTAAGGTAAGATTCTTTCAAACCAAAGGTTCATAAAACTTTATTATAAAAAATGACAATGTGGTCATCACCACACTGCCAGCATTCTTATACCATGTGATTTTACTTCTTTGCTTTTTGTGTGCTTCAGGTCCATGGACAGTTTTCTGGCAAGGCATGGATCTTGGCTTGGGGTCTTGTAGCAGTAGGAGCCTGGTTGGGTACGCTCTGGCAAACAGAAGTGGCAATGCTTAATTTTGCCGCTGTGGTTCACCATGTCAACTGAGCAGGCTAATTTCATTCCCCTTTCTGGCCTGGGGACTGGTGGTAGTTGGTTCTTATTGGCAAGGCTAGTAGTGGGTTTTGTCCAAGCCACAACTTCTGCAAAGGTCTGGGCCCTTGGTGGCACCAGTTTGGCAGTTCTTGGTTGGGCTGGCTCTGGAGATGTCAGGAACATCAATTACATTTTTCCTGATAACTCTGAAATTAACAGTTTATCATTGTATATTCCTTCTCTACAGGGATTAGTTTCACTCCTAAAAAGGAAATTTTAGTTTATAAAAAAGTTCTAAATTACCTCTTAATGTTGAAATTAATCAACAACGTCAATCCCCCTTGGTAGGGACAGGGATCAAACCTGGGACCTCTCCTGACAAAAACAGGCTTCTAGGAATGATTATTATTTTAATTGATTTGAACCACTTATTTTTCTCACCTAGTAGTAGCCAATCAGATCCTGAAAATTCAATTTTTATTTTAATTCAAATATACACAGGAACAACACTGTTGAACCAGCGCCAAGTGCTATAACTTCTGTGGCAGTTGGCTCCTGTGGTGGGCTCCCTATCCCTGGGCCCAGTGGATATAATTCCTCTGCTGTTTTAAAACAACATATTGAGGAGATAGGGGGCCCCACAATTAATTTAGTGCTTTAAAATTATCATATTTTAAAAAACAACTTGTGCTCCCCTCTTGGGTATCCCCTGCCAAATTCCCCAAACTTCTCAAACCCCCTTATCCAACAGCAATTCTACTCATCAGATTAAATATAAGCCTGATGGAGTCAGCCTTTATTTCTTGTTCAGTTAATAAAGTAAATTCCTTAAACCTAGTTGATTTTCTCTTGATTGCTTCCCTATTGAAATCCAAAGCCATGATATTTACCAAGCTCTCCCAGGAGGAGCCCTTTGGGTATGAATGGTTGTTTTGGTTGCTCCTTGTGCAGGCCTTTACCCAAGTGTATTTTTAGGAACCAGAGCAGATTCTGGGTTGTCTACTCCTCACTATCTCAATAAATTGTGGCACTGAGTGATACCAGGCGTATGGTATACCGCCATGCCCTTGTCCCCAAACCCTCCTATTACAGAGAAACCACATGTTATGGGCAACAGTCAGCCTGCTCCTCCCTCATCATTCCATCCCTTGGCTTTGGCCTTCCTGCTTAGCTACCTATGAGCCTACTTTCTCCTGGGTAGATTTATCACTCCTTGGTTGATATTATTTGCTTGGAGAACTATTCCATATGGGAATGGTCTCCATTCCCATTGGTTCCCTGGTTACAGGTTTGAACCCCTCTGTGGCCATACACCTTCTTGGTGATATATTTCTGAGTGGATGGGTTCCTGACAGGAGAACAGAGGTGGCAATACTTTGTTTTGCCGCTGTTGTTCACCATATTGCCTGAGCTGGCCAATTGCAATACTCTATCTGGAATAGAGACTGACAACAGCTGGTACTTGTTGGCAGGGCTAGTAGTAGGTCTTTTCTAAACCTCCTTTAGGCAGGCCACATCTCCTGTATAGATATGGGCCTTCAGTGGCACCAGTTTGGTGATAATCTGGCAACTATTCAGAGAATTCTTATTATTAAGCTGGCAGGTTGCAGGGTAACTTAACAATTTTAGTCTGTGACTTAACAGGTTGACAGGTCCTGGCCCGTCCTGGGGGGCCTGAACCGCCTTCAGAGGGCTGTGGTTCAACTCTTGGGGTTTCAATACAATTATTGAAATGTCATTCATGAAACCTTCTTTGCTTCTTAGCTGTCCCAATTAGGTTTCCCCTGTTTATCAGGTTGTCAAATTCCCGCATGACAGTAGCCTGGGTAAATTAAAATTGGTCAACAATCTGATCCCAGGACAGACCCGCAGGTTCAGTGCCACAATTTCCTGGAGAATTTGGGCAGTGATAATTTGTTGTTTGGGGCGCTGGGCAACAGGAGCTGAATCCTGATTGGCTTTAGGGGGCAGTTTGGGCAATGGCAGGAAGTTGTTCTGAATCAAGGTTGCTATCCTGATTGGTTGATTGATGGGCAGTTTGTGCGGGGGTGGGGGTAGGGGCAGAGCTAGATGCAAAGTGACTCTCAAACAAGTCAAAGCCATATGGCTCAGGGGTCAGGTACAGGTCAGCTTCCTTGTTATCCACCTCAAAGGCTTGGGTGTAAACAGGTGCCTCCATTTTCTGAGCCTTGCCTCCATTGAAGCTGGCTTGGCTTGGCTGCTGCTGGCTTGGTTTCTGGTGCTGTTGAAAATGTTGTTGTTAAAAACCATTGTAAAAACCCTAGGATAAAATCACTAAAAGTAGAAGTTTAAAATTTAATGATTTATTTTTATTGTAGTCACCATTCCATATTTGGAAGGTTCTCAAAACCATTTTACAGAAATAAGGAGCCATGAAAATGAATAAAATGCCTCTGTTCCTAAATTGGATAGCTGTCAATTGGCTGTTAACCTGTTTTTTTTCTATTTTAGGCTGCTCATACTACACATCTTGTGTGAATTCATTTTGTTTCATGTTTATGGAAACTCACTTATATATTACTCAAATTTTGTTTTATTTTAGTCCTTCTGTTGGTGCCTCATATGAATCCTGATTGAATTATAATAAACTATGGAACAGCATCCATCCATCTCACTTGCTGTATCAGTTTTTTGTTTGTGGTTTAAACAACACTGCTTGATATTTGCTATAATTTTGTATAATGGGCTAGTGATATTTTTTGACAGCTCATTTATCAACCAAAAATATTTAAATAATTTGAATCCTGAACCTTGCATGACTTGGATTTTGTTCAAATCTGAAATCATTTTGTTTAAATCTGAGGTATTTTTAGCTGTTGCCATAGCTTTTAAAACTATTGTATCATTCTCTTCTTAATTTTCCCCTTTACCTCGTTTTTTTTAATTCCCAGAAGTATATACTTGACAGTGGTAGCACAGGTAGGTTATCCACACCTACACAATTTTAGGGGGAAATTTCTCCTAATAAAAGGATTCAATAAATGGCCCTCCCCACAGGTTGGAGAGATTACAAAGAAGGACAAGACGTCCCTGCAAGTTTTGTCATCTTCAACAAAATATTTGTCCCCACCAAACAATAAAACCTCCTCAACACCTGTGAACTACTGAACCCGCCTCCAACTTCTGCAAGCCTGCAGTCAGCCAAGATACTCAGCATTGTCTTTCAACGCCTACGCTCAGCAGAAATTGGGACGTTTGCGGGATTACTCCAGGAAAATGCCAACTTCTGGATTAATAGTACAAAAATCAAATTTACACAAGTGGGCTACCCCTGCAGACTTTGAGCCAGTGAAATTGCTCTTTGTGTCACAGGAATCACCTCACATTTGTAAGCAAATGGCTCAAACAACACCCCAACCAAAATGAAAAATGGGAAATGTTCAAGACTGCCTTCCTCAAAAAGTTTGCCATGAAGGACTGGGCATGATGATCATACAGAACTCAGAACTTTCAAAATTACAGGAACAATTGAGGAGTAATTTGCAGTGTATAAAGATTTACATGACTGAGCCCCCAGTACTATCAACTTCAACAATCCCAGACCACAACTAGACTTCTACAATGGCCTCCCCACACACATTAGACGTCAATTTGACATGACCTGTTGTGAATATTGAAGATATATTCTTGGAAGGAAAACGTGCAGCCCAAAAGTCTGACAACTTAAATGCAACAAACAAGCGCAAAGAGAGTCCTACAGAAAGGACCCTCAATCCAACAAGCAAAACAACCAAACTAAAAATACCCATCCTTGAAATTGGAACCACACCTCCCAAGCTAACTAAGCAAGCACAGAAGACACCAACAAGGAGGAAAAGACTCAGGGGAGTGCTTAGGCAAGCCACTCTCTACCAATTTACAAGACTCATATAGGAACCAAGACGTGGATTCAATTACCATGATCCAAGTACCCTCCATCAATCCTCTACTGTTTGCTGCCACAACAGGAAATAAACTCCTCACTTATTCTTTCTGCTTTCAAAGATATCAGGGCACAGCATTATTTAACACTAGAGAAGATCAATATCTCATTTACAAGAAATTTTTCAACCTCATGAAGCTACCCACAGTCCAAAGCAACATCAAGAGAGTTGTCATGGCAGATAATAGAAGCATACCTGTCAACAGAGAAGTAAACCCTTTCCACACCCAAATTAGAGACATGCAGACTATGATTAGTGGCTCTATCATACTGATCCCCAAGTACAATGTTATACTTGGCCTGGACTGGATGAGAAAGACTAAACCTCATATTTACTGGGATAGTGTTACCCTCACCATACAACGAGGCAAGGTGCACCACCATGTCTACCCAACTCATCTCAACACACTTATGAGAGACCACATGTTTGTGAAGATCATGGAGACAGAATAGGAAAAGGACCCCAGAAAATCAATTGGAACTCCTGCACACATATGGTTATCCACTTTAAAAGTACAGAAACCAGAGGTGAGAGAGACCATATTTGATAACAGCTAGTCATTGAATTCCCTTCTGTATTCCAAGAAACTTTACCAGGGTTACCACCCAACCAAGGCATACAACACAAAATTGACCTCAAAGGAAGTGTCCAAAGGCACACCCCATTTACTGTCTCACACCTCAGGAAGAAACTGCTTTAAAAGCCTACCTTGACAAAGCCCTTGAGAAAGGCCTCATTTGACCTTCTAAATCACCCTTTGGTGCCTCTGTCTTCTTTGTAGCAAAGAAAGATGGAGGCCTCTGCCTGGTCACAGACTACAGGGCCCTCAACAAGGTCACAATAAAGAACAGGTATCCCCTGCCCCTAATTGATGACCTTTTTGATGCCCTGGGGGGTCCCAAATCTTCACAAAAATTGATCTGACAGCAGGCTACCACTAAATTTGCGTAAAACCTGATGATATACCAAAGACTGCATTTAGAACCAAGTACAGGTCCTTTGATTGTGTTGTTCTCAATTTTGGTATGACAAATGCTCCCAATACTTTTGTGACCTTCATGAACAAAGTTTTCAAAGAACACATTGGAAAACAAGCAATCATCTACCTAGACAACATAATTATCTACAGCCTAACTGTAACGCAACACTGGGAAGACGCTCACATGGTGCTCCAAAACCTCAAGGAAAACCAACTTATAGCCAAGCCTTCAAAATTCAACTTCTTCTTTTCTGAACTTCCATTCCTAGGGCATAAATCAGCAAGTACAGAATCAAACCAGACCCGGAAAAGATACATGCTATAACCAACATGCCAGTGCCAAGAAACAAGAGCAAACTGCAAACATTCCTTGGCATGGTAGCCTATGTCATAAGGTTTATCCCTGACTGGGGTGCCTTAACTGCCCCATTGTCTGCAATCACAGGCAAACAACTAAGTTTGTATAGACACCACTAAGAGACTAACATTTCCAACAACTCAAAGAGCACATAGTCACTGCCCCTATCCTACAGTATCCAAACTGTGAAGAAATATACAGACTGGAAACTGATGCTTCTGACTACACAATTGGAGGTGTACTCTGAATCCAGACTGCATAAAATGATTTCCTCCCTGCAGCATATGAATCAAGAAATTTTTCTGATGGTGAACAAAGATATCCAATAACACTAAGGAACTGGTAGCTATTGTGCACTGTCTCATGAAGTGGCAATGCTATCTGGAAGGTGCACAAATATTCAAAGTGCTAACTGACCACAAGTTATTGATATTCTTCAAAACCTAACAAACCTATCACAAAGACAAACAGAATGGATTATCTTTATCCAAAGGTACCCCATGTCTATCAAATATAAGCCAGGTAAAGAAATGCTTACTGCAGACGCCCTATCAAACCTATACAGTAAACATGTCCTATGAACTGATGGAGACCTCAGTTGGCCCATGTTAATAATAGGAAATCCCCCCAAGGGGTTCCAACCTGATACACTAATAGACGTCCAAGAAAAAGTCCTCAATAACAAACACCTGTTTGAAAACGTATATGAAACATTAAACCAAATACTTCCAAGTGGTGACACTGTACCCTAATTACCGTCAATGCAAAAGATTGACACCATCCTTCAACATCACAGAGACCTGGGTAACACCCATAGCCAAAACTTACATAAATACCTCAAACATGTGTGACTGTACTGCAGTCACATTGGGCTGTGGTTTCACAAAGAGGTTGAATTGTGATGAATTTCATAGGTTTAAATTCAAAACAATGGGATTGACCTTGGAGAGATTTTCCAGCGTAGCAATGGATTACCCAGGAATCAATTAGTCTGTACTAATTGAGGGCCAAAATGAATAATCTGAACAATTCATATTATGGGACTAGGTGTCTCAAACTGTCTAATTGACCATGGAGGTTAAGTGATACCCAGGAATCAATTAGGTTGTACTAATTGAGGACAGAAATGAATAATCTGAACAATTCATATTATAAGGCTAAGTGTCTCAAACATAATTTATTAACTGGGAAGGTTAATTAATTGATACCCTGGAATATGATTGATGAGGATTTAATCATAGGGCCAAAACGGACTTGACTGTGTCAAGTAAAGACTTGGTGTCTTCAAACTGTTTAATTAACTGGAAAAGTTAATTAATTTATGCTGGGAATATAATTAATGAGGATTTAAATATATTGTTTTTAATGGCCTTGACTGTGTTAAGAAGATTGGTTAAGGTTAACCAAAAGCAACCCCCTGAGTTGTGGTTTAAAAGTACTGTTTTGGCAAATTTATTAGGGTAGAAGCGCCGCCTAATTGATTTGTAAAGCGCTGAGGCACCACCCAGTTAATGTTTCAGGCGCCGCCTGGGAAAGTTCCTGGGCACCGCAGTGGCGCCTGGTTTGAGTTTCAAAGCGTTTTAATGGGTTTTTAAGGCAAAAAACCATTAAATGCAAAAATAACTAAATGTAGACAATGGTGTTTATACATTAAGGATTAATCAGCTGGTTCCCAGTTGGAATAAGGATAGCTTGGATCAGGAATGTGTATATTCCACAGGGTTTTGGTGCCAGAAGTCTGGAATGCTTCAAGCCAAAGTGATACATTTCCACAGAAGGAATCAGGTGATTCTGGAATTTATTATGGCACATTCTTATAGGTTAAGAGTGTGAAGATCTTTTTGGTAAATATCTGGATTAGATGACGCTGTTATATCATGAACCACATGATAGGAATTCAGGTGTGATTCCAGAACCAGAGGGGTTTTTAGCCAAATATACCTCAATTGGTATATAATGGAAATATGATAATAATTAATAAAAAATGATACTTATGTGTGACAATGGTTGCTTTCCCCTCAATCTTTTTATGTTTTTGGCTTTTGATTGAAAGAAGACTACCATGGAATGAAAGAGATGGTCTGCAGCTAAGACTATAGGAAGCAAAAACGTGGAAGTGATCACCAGATGGTGACAAGTTTAACGCCAAGATTGCTTTCCTGGAATCCAAGCTCATCAAAGCTTATATAAAGGATTCCTTGTCAAACCGTAAAAGAGTCAGACCAGGATAATGAAGAAGCAAGCATAAATTTTCTGGATCCATCACAACATGGTACTGGTGACATAACATGCTGGAAAATATCAAAGAGGTACTAGAACAATGCAAGGTCTGTGGAAAGTATGCCCAATCCCAGGCACCACCCAAATCAGTACTACCGGTATTCATCACACAACCCTTTGAGGTGTGGTCACTGGATATTGTGGGATCAATGCCCAGTAACAACAAACACAAAAAGTACATCATATCAGCTACCAGCTATGCTCCAGATGGCCTATAGCACAAGCTACAAAAGAGAACAAAGGCAATGATGTGAGACAATTTATTGGCAAAGAGATCATAGCCAAATTTGGAAAACCTGCTCTTATGATTACAGACAGGAGAATCAAACTTAAAGCCATTGACACCAATATCTACATGCCAAGAAAGGAATAAAGCACATCACAACCAGTCCCTATTGTATGCAAGCAAGTGGAAGAGTAGAAAGACTGAACAGGTCTCTTATAGAACCCCTCAGTAAGTTGTCTGCCAACAATCCAAAAGCCTGGACCAACATGCTACCAACAGCACTCATGTTGTGCAGAACTCAAGTCAACAGCAATACAGGCAAAAGCCTGTATGGACTTGTCTATTGGTAAAAGCCTGCCCTTGTTTGCACTACCGCAGGACCATGTTTACTTCTACCCAAGAAGGTGCCAGACAACAGTGATACCGATTGTCATGTTCTGAGGCGCGGCACAGACACACAACAGGAAATCCTAACCTTAGAATCAGATTTGTACTAAGTCTTGTTTAGATGACAGGGAAAGCTATGCAATTACCTTGCAGCACTGGAAGAATAATCTCTACTAGTTGTGGCTAGAGAGAGGCGCTGATTTACTGGAAGACACAAAGATAAAAATGTGAATAGAACTTGATTTTGTTGGAGAAATAGGAAAAGGAATATATAGTGATTAACAATACCACAAAACACTACCAGGACAGTAAGATCACTTGCCACCAGCATGAGTGAGCCAAGTGAGTTGTGCAGAGTCAAGAAACCAAACAATTTTATTTCCTGATTCAGTCATTAACTCATTTGAGAGGCAAAAGTGAAAGCAAGGGATTTGTCTTCAAAATGGCCCAACAAAGGCAAAATCAAAACATGGTGAACAGCGGCATTCACAACATTACCCTCCCCTAGATTGGCCTTAGGGGGGTGGTATTTATGGAGGAACTTTGCATGCACTCAAGCAAAAGAATGACCACTGGAGAGGAGCTTTACAGTGTATTCAGACCTTTGTTTGAATGTCACTTCCAAAGGGCCATTCACAGAGTGTCCAGTTTATGCGCAAGCCCACCCACTCTATGATTTAATAAAGAACACAGTCACCAACATCAAACTCAGGCAAGGGGGAGCGTCCAGCATTATCAGGAGAAAGCTCGAGCATCTTAGTCTTGTATGCAGAAGTGTAGGCAGTGGCCTGTATATCAATTATGCGGTTGACTAGTGTGGGGTTCTTGGTCACCAGTCCCCAAGTGTGTCCTAGATCCTAGCCAGGGACCAGCTGGAAAGGGTTGTTATTCTCTAGTAAGGGGAAATGAATCTCAGAAATATGTATAGGGGTTGAAATGGGCTTTTATTCACTCTCAGAAGGAAGATCCCCTTAGAAACCTTCTGGTATATGGCCTGGGGGTTAAGGAAACAATATGAATTTGCCAATACTTGGAGTCCTTCAACAATATCTTGGACTCCTTGTACTTGGTCTTGGGCTCCTGCTCCTTAGTCTTGGGCTTCTGCACTTCAGTCTTATGCTTCTGCACTTTGGTCTTGGGCTCCTGTGTTCCCATCTTGGGCTCCTGAGGTCTGTTTCTAGCTCTGGCTTCCTATTCTTGATCCTTTGCTCCTTCTGCAGCTTTTGTGGCCTTTGTAATCCACTTCATTTGGTCCCTGAAGAGTCTCAGATAGCTCTTCCTTTTATAGCCCCTTGTTTCAGACCAAAAACCTCTCTTAGAACTCTGGTTCTTCAAAGCTTAAACTATACTTTTTTTCTTCTTCTATAATATATTAAACCTTTAAACTTACTTCATCCAATGAAAGCCCTGAATTTTCTGCTTCTGCTCCTCATTTTTTAGGTTTAAACTCTTAAGTTAAATCCCTCAAAACACTGATCAAATAGACTTTGGATTGCAGCCAATCATACTCCTCAATTCAACGTTTTTGCCAAAAAGATTTCCTGGGATGACCTGTCCTTGACCCTGGTTTGAACTTGATGCTGTCTTGCTCTGGGTAAACAACTACTCCGCGTTTTGAACGGTTTCACCGTGATTCCTGTCATGTTTCCCCAACGGATCTTGAGTGCTTCTGCATATGTTTTACTTAGGCAAATTTTGACCCCTTGATTTTACAACATTTCTCTGTGTTTCCCCATGTGTTCTCAACTTTTTGCAACTCTGAAACGCCTGTTGCTTGTCCTTTTGCTCCCCTAGTTGTTCTTGGCAAAATTTGCTCTTTTGCTCTCACAGCTTCTCTGTTCTTCTTTCAGCTTCTTTCTGGTCCTTTTTCCCTTTCATCTTTTTCCTAAAAATAACATATAGTTCTAATAAACTATAGGTTATTTTTCCTCCTCTTTCTTTTTCTTTGCATGATTTTTAATCATTTTTTAATCATAATCAGGCAGTATTTAATTATTCTTTAACTGCTTCTTTTTATCTATATTTCCTCTCAAAAGTTGGTAAAGCCAGCTCTTCCAGCCTCTGCATCCAGTGTGGCTATTTCATCCTCTCAGCTCTTCAGTTCTTCAGCACCAACTTCTGGTCCTTTGGCCATCCTGCTTTTTGATCAGCTAGTCCTGCATCAAAATCTTCCTGTCCTTCAACTTTTCCTCAACCAGTTCCTCAACAAATCCTCACTAGGAACCTCCATTGTTCCTTCTACACACTGAACTATCTTGGTTCCCACAATTCAATATGAAACAACAGTCTATCAATTAGTCTTCACTGTGACAAACAGTCCCTCCTCCTATTTTTCTCTGTTAATTCTGTGAACCACCTCGGTTCTTTATCTCAGTCCCCATTACCAGAACTTGTAGACCCAGGCACGGGTCTATATTGAACGGCAACTGTGGTAAGTTTGACTCCCTTAAAATTGACTCCCTTGAACTCAACACTATAGTAAAGTGAGAATTCAGCTTTTGCCCTGATTGACAACTGGAAATCAACACTTTTTTAATTAACATATCTTGATATACTAAAAACTTTTAATATAAAAAATTAAGCTATGCTATGGTATACTAAAGTGACTCTAGAGAGCTCAAAAATGCAATAAAAACATTATCTTAATTAATAATAATAAAGATAAATAAGCAATTATTTCTCATTTTACTATGTAATTTACACTCTTCATTATAAAAATATTTTTTATTACCATAAAAATTCAAAATCCAATGAGACAAAAATAAACAAAAACACAACAAATAACGTTATAAAAACATAAAGAAAGATATAAATATTTATTTGATATAGTTCATATAAGCACAACTGTGAATATCATATGTTTTGTTTGGAAATAAACAAAAATTAAGATATTTCACTTACTTTCAACTATAAATATTCATCTCAAACTTATCATGTATACATAGAACAAATACTGCTATCTAATTAAGTTAAAAAAACTTAAAATTAAAACTAAAAACTAAATGATCAAAGCTAATAAGTAAAAATTAAAGTTAAAAAGTTAAAAGTTAAAAGTAAAAATCATATAACCAAGCAAGCAAGCAAGTTTATTCCTCATCATTCTTTCCCTGTTTCATTTTGGCCCCTTCCAGGAGGGCAGTGGCAATAAGCTCAAGAGCTGCTTAAGCTCAGAGGCCTTGTATTTGTGTTTGGCCGCACCCTGGATGGCCTTGGTGAAGAGGGTACAGTGAGTTGTTTGCTTGGTGGGGAGACACGGTTGGATAGATCACGCAGCTTGGAGATGGTTTTCTCCTGCTTGTGCTGCACAAGGGAAAAGAACTTATTGAATTTAGGGTGGAGCCCAAAGTTGGCCTTGAGGTGTTTTTGGTAAGCCTCTAGCGCTGAGGTGGTCTTGAGCTCACCATTCACTGCTGCCTGGTACACATTCCAGCTGGCCTTGGCATGGGCCTTGCCTTGCCTCTGCGTGACAACCTTCCCAATCCACTGAGGCTCAAAGTACTCAAGGAAAGGCTTGAACTCCAGGTGCTTCACTATGTAGGGATCCTTTGAGATCACCTTGAACCCCATTGCAGTGTGCTCTGGCTTTAAAAAAGCCAAGGCACTAAATTGTGCCAGCACAAATCTGCAGGTGTCCAAAGTATCCCTCCAGCTCAACCTACTAAGCTCCGTGTGGGCCTGCACGTTACAAGCAACTGCTTGGCGGAAGTGGAAGTGGCACCCCTGCACCTCCCTTCTGAACAGCTGCTTGAATGCATTGAACTGAGCAGGCTCAAAGTCCATAATGCACACGCAAGGCCCAAGAGCTCTTAGCCTTGCCTTTTCCTCCAAGTCCAGGGTGGCCTGGTCCTTGTTAGAGGCAGGTGGGTTGGAACAGGTGTGGGGGGAGTCTTCTTGGATTCATCATTTTCAGCAGGAGTAAAGAGGGAAATTGCTTGGCAGAGGATGGAGAACATATGGGTATAGATGGCCTTGGTGGCCCCAGGAAGAAGAAAGAACACAAGTGGAATCACCTGGATGTCAATCTGGGCATGGATCATCCAGAGCTGCTTGAACATCTGGGGGCAAGTGGCAAAGGTACCATCAACTAGCCAGAATGACGCCCTTTTCAACTCCATCAGGTTCTGGTAAGTTGAGTAGCAGATTATGCGGTCCTTGGCTGCAGGCCCGTCATCATGAAGCAGGAAGCACTCCCCACTAGGAAGCTGCTTAAGCTCATGAGTGAGTGTGAGCTCCAAGAGGACGTCTAAAGCCTTGGTGGAGAGGATTTACAGCAATACACTTATTGCTGATGAATTTGAACAACTGCTCCTGTGTTGGTACCAACTTGAGATTGTTGGGTTTAAGATGTTGCAAAGCCTTTATGGCCAGATCTGATGCGCAAAGATGAGAGGATGTGGGTATTACTTGCACAAGGTACCACTTTAACATCCAAGTGATTAGATGATTGGGGGGCTCACAAGTGTGCTCCCCTTCTCCAACGTTACTTGCTCCCAGCCCTTGGTGTTTAACTGGGCCCCGCAAGACTTATCCTCGCAGACAAAGTGCTTGCTTTTGGTTGTTGCAATTAAAGATATAATTGTTGGCAACGTAACCAGGGCCGCCCTTTACGGACATGATCAGAAAGTACTGGGGGAAGCACTTGGTAACTTTAAACTCTCCGTCCATATTGCAAATGTTGTGGATGGCCAGTGGATCCCAAGCCACATGACCAGAAGCTTTAAACTTCTTGGAGTAATCCTCTGGCTCATCTTTGGGGTCAGATGAAGAAGGAAGGGAAGAGCCATTGGGAGGGGGGAGGGGAAGAATTCTTTGAGGCCTGCTTGGATGTCTCCTTTTCTTAACAGAAGAAGAGGTGGGCTTCTTGGCAGCCTTTGCCTTCTTGGTCCAGCGCTCCTTGGTAGGCTCGGAGTTGGCCTCTGAGTGATAAAATGAGTGGTTGGTAAGATCACCATCTGATTTATTGGGGGAGGATTTTTGGGGGGAAGGTGAAGGGGATGTAGAAGATGAGGGTGGAGGGGGGAGGAGTGGGAGGAGATGGGGTTGGAGGTGATGGGGTTGGAGACTTTGCCTTTGCAGGCTTCTTGGCACGCTTGGGGGTGGAGGCAGTTTCTGTGGATCCTTTGGAGGCCTGGCACTTAGGCTGATGGCTGTTCTTGCTTGATTTTGTCTAAAGAAAAGTTTAGCATTGTAAATAAAATGATTGAAAAGATATTGCAAACACAAAAGGTAAAGCAAAGCAAAAGTTGAATGAAAAGTGTGCAAATAAAGTTTTATTTATAAAAAAACATAAAAAAGTAAATAGAAGCAAAATAGAAACTCAAAGTGTAGATATAAAGGTTAAAACATAGAAAATAAGTGAATTTATGATAAAGAATCAAAGATGTTAGGTTCAGCATAACATCTTGGTGTTAAATCAATGTAAAAGTTTAATTGAAAATCAAAAAAATATGAAAATTATATGGAGAGCAGCAGAAAAAGTAGTAGATTATAATAGCAAAAAAATAAATAATTATTATGTGGAATTTTTTTATTGAGAGTTGAAAATTCAAAACAAAGTAAAGTGTCAAGTTTGGCACTGTTGATCAACCAGAAAAAGCTGAATTCTCACTGTCAAGCATGCCAGAGTTGAGCAGAAACATCAAATTTACTATGTTTTTTACATTATAAACTTGCTTAAATTTAAACTGGGTTTGAAAGTTAACCCAAAAGCAAGGCAGTTTTGTATGCTCAAAAATAAAAAAATACAACATAAGTTAAAAAAGTAAATGAGTGGAAATGTGTTTATTAGTGATTAGGGTATGCTGTGAGGAGCTGGGAGTGAATTATTTACCATAGTGTTGGTTAAAACGTTAAGAAGCTCTCTGTACTAATCCCCAAGTTAAAGTGTCAAGTGGGTGAGTGTCAAGTGGCGCTCATAGTGTGTCACATATTAATTTAGCCTTAATTCTGAGCCTTTGATTAGTTAAATCCAAAACCAATCAGGTGTCAAATGGATAGAGTCAAACAAAGAAAGTTTCAAGTTTCAGTTTTTATAAATTACATATGAACTCTCAATAAATTGGGCTTAATTTATGTGGCACCACTTAATCCAAAAACCCGGAAATGACATAATGTAAAATAAGTGGGGTATTTGATTAATATCTGTACCACTAAATCCAGTATAGTGGTGCTTGGGAGCCTAATCAACAACTATGTACACTAATAATAAAAATATAATAGTAAATAGCAATTTTTATATAAGCGCATAAGCATTTTATTAATAAAATTAAAATTTGGCTTAAAAAGTGTTGAACTGGCCACTTTTGGGTTTAGAGTGTCAAACACAGGTTTTTTCATTTCTATTAGTAAATTTACTTATAAATTGCCCCTTAAATTGGTATTTTAGCTAACCAATTTATTAAACAAAGTCAAGTTTGAGTAAATTCAACCTTGGTTTTTGGTTTTGAACCCCTAAATTACTAGTAAATTTAGCTTAAAATTGGTTAAGCCAAAAATACTAATAGATTCAAATATGCGGCACTTGACTCCCTGGTACTTGACAAAGTGTCAAGTACCAGGGAGTTGAACTTACCACAGTTGCCCATTGAACTGGCGTTTGACTGGGCCCTTGCAAGTGGCAATCCACTTAGGCCATTCAAACATAGATCAATGTATATGTGTTGTCTTTACTCACCCAGGTGATTAAGTCTGGACTTTCAGTTGCAGAGTAATCAGCTCCACTTCCCAGAGGCCTGATCACACCAAGTTCTGCAGCTTGCTTCCCCAAGCAAGCCACCTTGGTGACACCTCTGAGAAAGTCTATACCCTCCAATGCTCACTTTTGGTTCCCCCAAAGCTCCCATAGGGGCATAAACAAGGACACCCTACCAGTCCGTTAGATAGGGTGCTTGCTCACAGACCTCCTGTAAGTGTATTAGGGTACGTCAAGCTCTCAAAGCTCTTCCCCTCCCTGGAAGCCCACATTACCCGCAAGGGGTCCAAAACCTACTCCCCCAGATAGACAAAGTTCCCTGCTTGCTATTTCAGTCTTCATCCTTCCGCAGCCACAGTTTCCTGCAGGGTGAAGCACTATAGCCCCAAGCAGCCAATTCCTTCTGCTGGGCAGAGGCAACATCTGCCCCTGGTAGTCCTATGTTACCTACCAGGCAGGCCTTACTTATCCTATTAGACCATGTTACCTACTAGGCTCACCTTCAACAAACATCCAAACTTACGCTTTGGCCAACATTAGCCCTGCCTGCAAAACCACCAAACATGTGGATCATCACAGCTAGGTCTTTGATGTGATTGTCAGGATTCATGGCATTATCAGAGGAGAGTAGGGGGGCCCAAGAGCAATGGAGTAGTAGCCTCAAGCCCATACAGCATAGCAAAAGGGGAATACCCAGTGACACAATGTTTGCTAAGGCAATACACAAAGAGATCAGCAGGTAAGTATAGGTCCCAATTGGCAGCGTCTGATTAGGTGAGCTTCCTCATGATAGAAACCAGTGTTAAATTTGCACACTTGACTGCTCATTGGTAGAAGGGTTTTAGGGGGCAGAGAAGGACTAGTGAGACCCCAAAGCTTCAACAACAGAGGTTACCAACTTAGTGTTGAAATTAGTCCCATTGTCAGATAGCAACACTTGAGGGCAGCAATGGCGGTAGAAAACATCCTGTAACAGGAAGGTAGCAGTGGTCTTAGCAGTGATGTCCTTAGTAGGGCAAGCTTCTGCCCACTTGCTGAAGTGATCAACAGCAATCAGGATAAAGCAACACCCAGAATGTGAGTGGGGGAGAGGACCTACCGTGTCAATGCTGACAGTATGAAAGGCATGTTGAGAGGGAAATAATTTAAATTGCAGGAAGCAGATCAAGGCCTTTGAAGCTGGCAGTCTTGGCAACAAGCTTTGACATCTGGGATCAGCAGGAAAAGGTTTTCCCAGAAGTAATTCTTCTGGAGCCAGTCAAAAGTCTTGGTAATGCCTCCATTCCCAGTCTCTTTATGAGCTTTCAACACCAACAAGAGGCAAAGACTGGGTCATACATAAGGAAGATATTAATCTCTTACTTTCATGAAGAGCTGATTGCCGCAAAAGAGGGTATCTTGAGATAGCTTGGACAAGGCTAGTTGTACCCCTTATGTCTTGTTTTCCCAGGAAGAAGGGTACCCATTTAGTTTGTACACCCAGTCAGCCTCCGCAGGATGCAAAGCAAGGATGGGCATTCTGGATAGCCCATCAACGTTCTGATGTTGAATCCTGGGGAGATGGAGCACAGTGAAGTTGTAACCTTGCAGGCGTAGGACCCGTCTAGCTAGGCGCCCTTCTGGCTCCTTAAGTTGTTGTAACCACTTAAGCAAAGCATGGTCAGTGACAACAGTGAAATGGGTACTATACACATAGTGGCGGAACTGTTTGACACATGCAACACGGCAAGACATTCTTTCTCTGTGACACTGTAATTCTTCTCATGCTTGTTTAGAACACGTGAAGTATAAGCCACAGGATGGTCTACACCCTTGTTGTATAGTTAGGCCAAAATAGCCCCAATAGCAAGATTGCTAACATCAGTGTATAGGATGAACTCCTTATCATAGTCAGGATACACTAGAATGGGCGCCTCTTTGAGTTTTTGCTTAAGGGTCTTAAAAGCTTGCTGCTGGCTGTCAGTCCATTCAAAAGGGACATTACATAACAGCTGGACTAGAGGTTCACTAGTATTGGCAAAGTTGGGAATAAACTGTCTGTAGTAGCCCATCATGCCCAGAAAGACTTGTACCTCTTGCAGGTTGGTGGGCAGAAGCATTTTGTTGATGGCTTCAACCTTCTTAGTCATTAAGTGAATCCTTGCCTGTGTTAATTCATGGCCTAAGAATTCAAGACGCTCTTTGAAGAAGGTGCACTTAGAGGGCTTTAGCTTCAGGACAGCTTATCAAATCTTTAGGAACACTTCTTTGAGATGGGCCAGGTGATTGGTGAAGGTAGCACTGAAAACCGTTGTATCATCTAAGTATACTAGAACACATGACAGCTTCAAGTTGCAGAGAATGGAGTCCATGGCCCTTTGGAAGGTAGCCAGGGCATTGCAGAGGTCTTGTGGCATGCAAGTAGGCTCAAACAGCCCTTCAGATGTAATGAGCGCGGCCTTTTGGCAATCCTTGGGCGAAAGATCAACTTGCCAGTATCCAGATGCCAGATCCATTGCAGAGAAAAACTTAGAGTCTCTAAGACGTCAGAGAGCATCATCAATACGCAGCAAGGGGTAAGAGTCCTATTTGGTTAAATAGTTCAATCACTGGTAGTCCATCACCTAACAATGACCTCCATCTTTCTTCTTTAGGATGAGTAGCAGTGAGGCCCAAGGACTTTAGGAAGGAGCCAGTAGCCCAGCGTCTAACAGTTGTTTGAGCTCTTTAGATACCTGGGCGTTCTCCACGCGGCTGAGGCAATATGGTTTAGCGCAAAAGGGGGGAGCATTGCCAGTATCAATCTGGTGGATAACGCCTTTGGCTAGTCCATAGTTGGTATTGTCTTTAGCAAAGATGTCAGAAAATTGGTCTAGCAAGTCTAGCACCTCTTTCTGTTGAGCCAGGGATAGCTTTGGGAAGTCTTGCGCAGTGAACAATGATAGGACTTGGGGTTTGTCCTCAGGTAGGTTAAAATCTTGGAACGTATCAAAGGGATGAAGGGACAAGACATCAGGAGCATTCAATAACTTACCATATCTGACAACCTGCCCCCTAGAAACGGTCATAGGGAGTAGTTAGGTTGGCTACCAGCAATTGAACAGGGTCCTTATGGGAGATATCTAGGATTCCAGAACAGAGGTAAGGTTTGTTGTGACCTAATGAGGGGGGAGAGTACAACTCCAAGAAAGTTTGTTCAGGTAGTTCATACAATATCTGGGAGTCTAGGATGGCCTGAGAACCAGGGGGGATGGTGACAGCAGACGTGGCTAAGAGAGGGATCTCCCCAGACGCAGGGCAAGCCATGGGTGGACATATCATGTTTGAGGAGTGGGTGCAACACTTTAGGGTGAAAACAACAGTGAGGTATTCTAAAGCGCACATCTTTAGGCGCTTTCCTAGAACTTTAATTGGCTCTTCAAAGATCAGAGGGACTTTGTATCCCAGAATATAGAGGTAACCATCTTTCAAGTTGATGACCCCATTATATTCCCTAAGGAACTGGGTGCCAACTAAGAGATCATAACTCTTGTTTTCCAAGACAACTGCCGGCGCATCTAGGAGAAGCTTGCCAAACTGTATGGGTAGAGCAGAGTATGTTCCTATGGTGCGGGTCATAGATAGTCCAGCCGTGCTGTATGTCTGGTGATAATTAAGTCAGGGGCAAGTTTGAGTTTCTTCACAAGTTTGAGGGACAACGTTGACCGGCAAGCCAGTGTCCAGGACAGCCTTGATCTTCAATTTTTGAATGGATATTTCTACACAAGTGGTAGTGCAACCAAAGGGTGAGAGGACAGCCAAGATATCCTAAGCCTCTTCTAGTTCCTTATCCCACTTCTCAATCATGCATTTTAGGCCCAGGAACTCCTTATAAACAGTTTGGAGAGGGAGCAAAACAGATACATTCTTGAAGACAGCGTCAGCAACTTTGGCAGCTTCTTCTGATGACTCCACTAGCACAGGGGACCTATTTGCTTGTGTGAGATAGGGGCAAGAGACAACTTCTTTAGCCTCAGGCAAGGACTTAGCGGTAGTTGTAGTCTTTACTGTTCACAATTTATAGGGGACTGCAATGGTTTTGGGGACAGCAAGAACAGAGTACCCATACACATCAGAGTTGTCTATATCAGAATCATCCAGGTCAGAGCTATCAGAAATATTGTGGATCAGCAGTAGGATGAGAGGAGCCTCAGTATCAGCAGGCTCAGAGTCAGTTATAGAGGGAGGGATTGAAGGAGACTGGGAAGATTTGTTAACCAAGAGTGTCTCTACCTCTAGGTTGACTGTTCTTTTCCCGCCTGTTCCTTGGTATCAGCTCCTTCAACTCTAGGATTGGTGCAGACTTGAAAATGGTGAGCTATCTGGCCAGAGTTGTGGCAACCTTGGCATCAAGGAGAATTTTGCAAGTTTATTGCAAGGATACAAGGACCACAGGAAGACAAACCAGAATTAGAAGCGGCTCCACTTTCCTAAACAACTGCTCCAGAATGGATAAGGTGCATGTCCTGCAACAGCGTATTTATGCTCTTCATGAGGGAGATCATAGCTTTGTGGGCTTTGAAGTGAAGACACAGAATGTGGTTAACTTTGAGGGCTTGAGCGCAAGCCATGTAAGCTTCATGGGCCGTCAATTGTCTGCTTGTTATCAGTTGATGTCCTTCCATGTATAATCTGTCTATGAACTCAGCTAGTGTCTTGTTAGGCTTGAAAGCAATGTGAATGAAGGGGTCCTTCTTTACTGCCAGGCTAAGGTCACCACCAAACTTGTCAATCAGAAGCTGCATCATATCTTCCCAAGTCTCAATGGTGGGTAGCTCAGGCACCACCACCTCCTGGCAAGTCAGGTGTAGACAAGTCAGAATATGTTCCTTCTTAACCTCATCTGATGCTTGTTGCATGGCAGTTTCATAAATAGTTAGGATAGATGCAATAGTCAAGGTTTTGGGATCAAAGACTTGCTTAAAGGTAGGCTTGAAATGTGCCTCAGGAGTTGGACCACCATTATTGCTATCAATTACATTTATGCAAGGGGAGAATTCTGTCTCAGATTTAGAGGGGGATTGTCTAGCCCATAGCTGTCAAACACTCTCCTCAAGGATTATCAGGGTCTCATCAGCGCTGGCACCTGTATTGTTGACTAGAGTGGTCTGTTGCTCAGTAACATCTAGGTGTTGGCCTTGAGAGGTTACTACTGTGGAGAGCTCATCCAGTCAAGAGGTAAGGGATGGTCCTGCTGAGAGGCAAGGGGCAAACCTGTTGTTTACTGAGTTGATTATTCACTCATTTCTTGTATGTCTCTATCTAACTCAGCATGATCCCAATTCAAATGATCCACCTTGTTAGCTAGGGCAATTAGCTCCCTAGCGCATTGGATTTGAGGGGCTCCTGGTAAGCCAGGGCAGCAACCATTTTCATTGATAACTCCAACTGGACTAGCAACAGTTGCCAACATTTCACGTAGGGCAGCAAGTTCTTGCTGTAGCTCAGCAACTTGAGTTGTCAAAGCAAGCGCCTGAGGATCAGGCTGAGGAGCTTCAGCAGGACGTCACTGACTGCAAGTAGTTGTATGTAGCTCTCAAATAGCGTCCCATATTCTTTGTTCACAATCAGCCAAACCTTCAGATGTGGAAGAAGGAGGAGCATCTGACTTGGGCGTAGACAAATCATTCACGTGACTCTGGAGTTTGGCTATAGCAGCGGCAGTGACAGCTCTTTCTTGATCAGACACTGTACTGAGCTCATTAAGGCTGTTAGCAGCAAGGTCTGCTACCTGCTGCAGTTGCTCAAAGGAATAAGTGCTGAATGCATTGAGCTGCTGTACAAGTTGTTTGAAGTTGGTGAGATAAGCGTTCAAGGTGGAATCTACTTAAGTTTTCCAGGGTTGTTCTAGCTGGTGAAACTTGTGTAGACACTCCCTGACGTATTTGAAGATGGACTGGTACATTTGCTCAATGGAATTAATCAAATGGGTCTGGGAGGAGACAGAGTTGCGCTAATTGTCTGATACCAAGAAAAACAGGGAGTAAATCCACTGTTGATAGGCAGCAAACTGATCCCAGTGATGAGTAACAGCTGCTTGTAGAGACAAGACTTCTTGAACAAAGAGCCCTAACACCATTTGATAGTGGGCTAAGGCAGGATGCACAAATAATGACAGTAGGTGCTCAGCAGAGCCAGCCGCTGAGAGGAGATGCTGTGGAAATTGAGGAGCCACAATCAATTTGTAGTATTCAGCCCAACTGAACTGCAACTGGAGGCAAGAGATGGCTCCTCCACGGGCTATCCCAAGGGCTACTGCCATGACTTGTTCCAAGTCAGGGGTACCCATGGGGTAAGCAACTAGGCAGGGATCATTTCAGAGGTTAATTACAGTGGGAACAATAGGCAGGTCTGTGATGTCTTCTTCAATAGGAGGGCTATTAATTTCAGGTGAAGTCAGCTCTTGTATAGGCAGAGGCAAAGTAACTGAAAACGTGGATGCAAAAGGGATAACCAAGGGGCTTACAGCCCCTGTACTGAGCACCATTTTTGTTGTGTTCTGAGGCGCGGCACAGACACACAACAGGAAATCCTAACCTTAGGATTGGATTTGTACTAAGTCTCAGTTAGATGACAGGGAATGCTATGCAATTACCTTGTAGCCCTGGAAGAATAATCTCTACTAGTTGTGGCTAGAGAGAGGCGCTGAAGTACTAGAAGTCACAAAGACAAAAATGTGAGTAGAACTTGATTTTATTGGAGAAATAGGAAAAGGAATATATAGTGGTTGGCAATACCACAAAACAATACCAGGGCAGTAGGATCACTTGCCACCATCATGAGTGGGGCAAGTGAGTTGCACAGAGTCAAGAAACCAAATAATTTTCTATTTCCTGATTCAGTCATTAACTCATTTCAAGATGCAAAAGCAAAAGCAAGGGATTTGTCTTTGAAATGGCCCAACAAAGGCAAAATCAAAACATGGTGAGCAGCGGCATTCTTGACACTGATGTACAACACGCTAGAAAAGACCAGGAAGACATTGAAAAGAAAAAGGGAACATCCAGTATTCAAACTGTCTACATGTAACATCCTCCATGTTGCAATCTCAAATTTTATTTTGGCTTTATTTTTTACAATTCCACTTAAAACTTGAAAATTAAAATCAAATTTAACTTTTGTCATTAGGAACAATTATTTAAGGTAGAAAATCAATAAACATGTAATAAAAATATAAAAATATTTTTTGAGGAAGTGTTGACATGAAGGATGCTACGTGTAGACAGTTTAAATGCTGAATGTTGCTAAAGAAAAGATTCAAGAGAGAGGCAATCCCCTTTTCAACAGTAATGCTTCCAAGTTTGGGACAAGATTTGGGTTGTCAATCATGACCAACATAAGTCAGAACCAGGGTTGAGAGGACCAGGTATTTTTATGGAATTCAAGCCCAATAATACCTACCAGATCAAGGGTATTGGTGCTTGCACAGAACTCAAGCGCATGCATCATGACCGCCTCCGCCTATATAAAGCAAGGGCAGCAAAACACAACTCTTGACTCCCTTTCCCTAATGCCAAACTAGACCAATACCAAGCTTGTAACCCAACCCTCTTAAGAAAATTACAAAGGTTCCACCTTCCAGCACCCCAAGGCAAGATGTCACAACATCTTTATTTACTCCCTCTTGGGGAATTATTGCCCTGAGTGACTCACCAAATGGTTCACTGACTGATCATTAAGTTAGTGGCACTACTATCATTTGCCCATCTATTACAGAGATCAAACATTCCAGATCCTAAGCGGAACGCAACTTGAGTAAGCCTCGTGACTTAAGAGAAACACTACTCAGATAAGCCCCATGACTGCCATGACATACATGGACGGTATGTGGCTTTCCATTATACTATATATTATCCCATATTCATATCCAATAAAGTATCATTATTCTCTTAATTTTCCCCTTTATCTTGTTTATTATACTTCCCAGAAGTATATACTTGACAATATTTGTTAATAATTATTACCTATGACACCTGTTAAGATTAGCTCAAGCTATTTAGCAAATCATATTATAAAGAAAAAACATTTGAATTCTAATCAAGTCAATACTTGAAACATATAATTTAATGGACAGGCTTTATTGGTTAAATCAGTTATGTTTCACTTAAAAATATAGAATCAGAATCCAAAGTTGATATATAAAATTAAACTAAGAAAATTTTAAGCCCTATTTATTTTAAATATATTAGTGTTCAAGTTCAATATAAATTTTTAAATTCTATCTAACTATTTTTAGATATTTATGTAATAGTTTATATGAAAAAATAAAATTGAGAAGAGAAGAAATTTTTATTACAAAAAATGAAAATGTGCAAGTGGAAAGGGATTTATTTAGGGGATTATACCATGAAAAATTATTTTCTGCAATTGCTTCTAGCGGGGACCACATGCTCTTCTGGATATGGTAGATAATTTTTGTGAAAATTGCTAGTGGGGTGGTGCTCATCACTCTGGTGGTGCAGAGCACCTTATAAAAGGTAATTAGGGGAGGAGATTGATATAAAGGTTTGTTTCTGCAGGTAAATAATAGCCATAGATTGAAACTAATGCAAAATAGTCATACAAGACATGCTCCACAGTCTTTTAGCCCTGTGGTCTCTTCTGCTTCTCTAGTACTAGGCAGCAGATATCTAATTGTTCCAGGACATCCTCCAGTTTTTTTACATTTGCTTTTAGATGCAATGGATTGAAATTCCTAGATATACCATGATGTGTATCCTTTTGTCAGGATCCACCTGACATGAAATTGCATTTATTTTCTTGGCTTAATTGATATTTTTAAGCTCTTAAATTGATTTTGAAACTTCTTTAAAGTAGTTTTTATATCAATTTCTATTTAATTATAGATTTTAGGTCTCCTAATTCATTCAAAAACCTGTTTTTCAAATGCATAAAGGTCTCCAATTGTTTATTTTTTATCTCAAAATCTATTTAATCAATCTCAATGCTTAGAAAAATTTCTGAAAGCCTGAAACAAGAGTGCCGGAAATTTTGCCATTAATGCTATTTTAATATGGCCTTTGAATAATGATATATGCAAAGATTTAACTGGTTTTGCTTTTGAGTTTGGGAATTCTTTGCCTTGCGTAAATGGGTCTGTCCAAATATCCACCCATTTCAAAATGCATACCTTCCCTTGTCTGATCCTGGTATGACCTCACCCCAACATGACCCCCTCTGCCACTCTGTCTATCTAATGAGTGATCACCGTCCCTTGTCTACCATTTAAGTAGAATTACTTCTCCTAATAAAGACAAGTTTGTACACATTTGTTTTGGCTTTTATATCTTCAAGCTTTTTCCTTTCCTTTTTGCCAAAAGGAAGTCCTCATCTTGTATTCCAGGAAATTAAGGTATGTGCCCTTAATTTTGCCCTGAAGGCTAACCCAAGGCTAGCTTTGAACCTCAAATCTTTTGTTATAAAGATTTCCCGCCATGTCCTTCTGGATGTTGTCCCCAGGAGCCAAACATGACAGATGTCCAGAGGACAGCAGTTTAACAGAATACTTGCCGCCCTTCTTAAAGGGGACTTCACAGGGCCCAACCCAGAGGGATTCTAGCTTATGGGCTCTACCTCCTGTATGATTTGATAATAGAGAACCAGGTTGCCTATTTGATACTCAGGGAGGAGGGCTCTAGAAGCATTGGATGGGGAGAGCTCTTAAGTCTTGACCTTATAGGCAGTGGAATATGCTGTTGCTTGGATGTCAATAAAACAATTAGTTAAGTCTTTTACATGGGCCTCAGGATTGGCAGACACATCAACTTTGATCAAAGGGGGTCCCAAGATTGAGGGGGTTGTGGATTCACACTCATACAACATGGCAAAAGGAGATTGACCAGTCACTTGTTACCTATTGAATTGATAGGCAAAGAGAGCAGCAGGGAGGAACATATCCCAATTGGCGGCATCAGAGAGCGTGAGTTTCCTCATTATGAACACCAGGGAGGAATTTGCTTGTTCAACAGTTCCATTAGTTGAAGGGCTATATGGCGTGGAGAAAGATTGGTGGGTACCCATAGCTTCTACAATAGACGTGATGAGGCAAGCATTAAAGTTGATGCCATTGCCAGAAAGCAGGACTTGAGGGAAGTAATGTCAGTAGAATATATCTTGTAACAAGAAATTAGAAGTGATCTTGGCAGTTATATCTTTTGTAGCTCTGGCTTTGACCCATTTGCTAAAATGGTCTACAGCAACTAAGATAAATCAACACCCAGACCTAGAACAAGGGAGAGGCCCAACAGCATCAATAATCACAGTGTGGAAGGCATGTTGGGGGGATGAGTTTGAATTGATATTAGGAAGGGCAAAGCGTTGGAGCTGGCACAAATGGTAAGAGGCAAGAAAATCAGGGATTAAAGGTGCATGTTCTCTCAGAAGAAGTTCTTGCATAGCAAGTCATGGGTTTTGGCTATACCTCCATGCCCAGTGTTGATGTGAGCTTGGAGGATAATGGCTATCCTCATGCTAGGGCAAACGTAGGGCAGATAAGCATTGTTGACCTTCTTAAAGAGCTGCCTATCTTGAATTACAAAGTCCTTGGATAGGGTTTGTAGCGCCAATAGGATGTCTTCTGGTTAAGTGGTCCAGGAGTCAGGGTACTCTATTAGTTTTTACAGGAAATCAGAGTCTGCAGGGTGTATAGCTAGTATAGGCATCCTTGAAAAGCCATCAGCGTTCTGGTGCTGGGCCCCAGGACAATGTACCATGGTGAAATTGTATCTTTTCAGGCGCAGGGCCCAACATGCTAATTGAATTCAGGTTCCTTCTATTGTTGCAGCCATCTAAGGGAGGAGTGGTTGGTGACCACAGTGAAGTGGGTCACTTAAATGTAGTTTCTAAATTGCTTTACCGCATGCAACACTGCCAGACATTCCTTTTCAGTGACGCTGTAGTTCTTCTTGTGTTTATTGAGGACCTGTGAAGAGTAGGCTACAGGTCAATCCACGCCTTTCTCATCAAGCTGGGCTAAGATGGCACCCACAGCTAATCCACTTGCTCAGTATACAAGATACACTCTTTATCATAGTCAGGGTAGAAAGATAGGAGCCTCTTTGAGTTTGGCCTTCAGTGCTTCAAATGCTTGTTGCTGACTGTCAGTTCACTTGAAGGAAACGTTGCAAAGGAGCTGGACAGGGTTCACTTAATTCAGCAAAATTGGGTATGATCTGTCAATAGTAACCCATCTTACCAAGAAATACAGAGACCTCTCAAAGATTTGTGGGAGGTAGCATCTTGTCAATGGCTTTCACATTATTATTCATGGGGAGGATTCCAGTTTGGATGACCTCATGACCTAAGGATCAAGTTGCTTCTTAAAGAAAGAGCACTTGGAGGGCTTGAGCTTCAAGCCAGCTTCACAGATTTTGATGAAGACAGCCTTTAGGTGTTTCAAGTGGTAGTTAAAGGTAGCGCTGAAAACGGTGATCTCATCAAGGTACACGAGGACACAAGAGAGCTCTAGATCTTGTAGGATGGGATCCATAGCCCTTTGAAAAGTAGCCGGGACATTGAAGAGTCCCTGGGGCATCCAAGTAGGCTCATAGAGTCCCTCAGAGGTAATGAGAGCAGCCTGTTCTTGGTCTTCTGGTGACAAGTTAACTTGCCAGTATCCAGAAGCTAGATCCATAGCCAAGAAAAACTTGGAACCACCCAGCTGTCTGAGGGCCTTGTTGAATCTGGGCAAGGGGTAAAAGTCTTTCTTAGTGAGTAAGTTCAGGTGGTGGTAGTCCATTACAATGCAATGTCCTCCGTCCTTTTTCTTGAGGATCAGTAAAGACAAAGCCCAAGGACTTTGAGAGGGAGCCAAGAGTCCAGCATTTATGAGTTGTTTAATCTCTTTATATACCTGGGCATCCTCTACCCTACTACAGAGGTATGGTTTGGCACAAAAAGGAGGTGCATCACCAGTATCAATCTGATGGATGACCCCTTTAGCTAGGACATAGTCTGTAGGTCCAGAGGCAAACATATTGCTAAACTGGTTGAGCAGGTCCAATGCACCTTTTTGCTGGATGATTGATAGTTAGGGGAAGTCAGCAGCAGTGAATATGGAGAGAACTTGAGGATTGTCTTCAAGTAGATTGAAATCACTAAAAGTTCCTAAAGGGTAGAGGGATGCCACTTGTTCTGCTCCCAATATACGGCCATGCCCTACAACCTGGCGCCAAGTCACCTCATGGATAGGGCTTTCAGGTTAGCAAGCAATAGTTGTATAGGCTCCTTATGAGTTTGATCTAGGATTTCTGGACACAGTCAGGGTTCTTTACAGCTTAGGGATTCAGGTGAGTAGAGTTCCAGGAATAATTTTTTGGGTAGTTCATAAGAAATATGAGAGTTGATAACCACTTGGGAGCCTGGAGGGATGGTGATAGCTACTGGGGCAAGAAGAGGTACACCTTCCTCCGCAGGACAGGAAGGAGGAGGAGTGCGCATGTTGGAGGAGTGAGTCTTATACTTGAGAGAGAAGATACCCGTGGGATACTCAAGCACGTAAGTTTTAAGACTTTTTCCTGGGAGTTGCAGGGGTTCCTCAAAAATCAAAGAGACCTCATATTCTAAGAGCAAAAGATAAATATTACACAGGTTTACAATCCTGTTATACTCATGGAGGAATTGAGTACCAACCAAGAGGTTATAGCTTTTTTTCTGAAGGACAACAGCTGGGGAAGCAATGAGGAGTTTCCCAAACCTCATGGGTAGAGCAAGAGTAGGCACCATGGCTTAAATTTGTGCCATGCCAGCTGTGCTATTTGATTGAGTGTAAATGAGGTCAGGAGCTAGTTTAAGCTTCTTCATTAGTTTGGAGAATGCTAAGGTGACTGGAGAACCTATGTCCAAGATGGCTTTGATTTTAACCTTTTGGATTGATACTTCCACATGGGTTGTATCTTTCCCAAAGGGGGCAAGACGGCCAACACATCCTGCACAGCATCTATCTCTTTCTCTCATTTAGCTAACATGCATCTTAAGGCAGGAATCTCCTTATACACAGTCTGCAGTGGGAGAGATGCAGTCATATTTTAAAAGAGAGCTTTGGCTAGCTTGGTGGCTTCTTCAGAAGATTCAACCAAGACGGGAGGTCAAGGGCCTGGGCTAGGTAAGGGTGAGCCACTATGGCCTTGGCTTCACTTGAAGTTGCACAAGAAGTAGTGGTGGTTTTTCCTGAGCAAAGGTTGTAAGGGACGCCCACAGTTTCTGAAACAGCCAAACGCAGTAGCCATAACTATCTGATTCTTCACTATAAGAATCTTCAGGTTTAGAATCACTGGAGAGATTATGGAATAGGTGAAGGATAGTTGAACCAGAGGAAGAAGGAGCTTTCTTGTCAGAAGGAGGACCAGGAGGAGACTGGGTAGATTGGTCAGTAGAGAGCTTCTCCGCCTCTAAGCTGACCTCTCTTTTCCCGCCTGTTCCTTAGGATCACAACCTTCTACCCGTGGATTAGTGCAGGTACTTGAGTGGTGCCCTATTTGACCGCATTTATGGCATCTTGCCTCTTGTTCTGTCTACCTGAGCCCATAGTCATAATTTGCAGTGTCAAGAGGTGGTCCAGGCATTACTGGCTTTATTCTCACACACTACAGTACCCCCATGGGTCAGATGCATGTCTTGTAAGAGCGTCTTAATACCCTTCATGGAAGTGAAAGAAGCTTTGTATGCCTTAAAGTGTAGACATAGAAGCTGGTTCACCTTTAAAGCATTTGAACATGCCGTTTAAGCTTCCTGGGGAGTTAACTGTTGACTGGTGATTAACTGTTGACCTTCAATATAGAAGCAATCCGCGAACTCAACCAGGGTTTTATTGGGCTTAAAGGCAATGTGCATAAATGCATCTTTCTTGACCTTTAAGCTGATATCTCCTCCAAACTTCTCAATAAGGAGGCGCTTCATGTCCTCCCAAGTAACAATGGAGGGGAGTTTGGGGACCACTACTTCCTGACACGTGGGGTGAAGACAGGTAAGGATATGTTCTTTTTTGAGCTGATCAGTGGCCCTACACATTTCAGTTTTGTAGATTGTTAAGAAGGCAGCAATGGTAGAGGTTTTAGGGTTAAATATCTGTTTGAAGGTTGGCTTGTAGTTTGGGTTGATGGACAAGGAAGTGGACTGGCTGTTTTCACCAGGGTTGATAATATTGATGTGAGGATTGCCCTTAAACTTGGATTCAGCAGCGGGTTGTCTAGCCCAGAGAAGTCAAAGGCTCTCCTCTAAGGGGTATCTAGTGTAGAGCTATTCTGTCCACTGATATCTCAGGCGGTAGCGGCAGCAGCTCCAAATTCATTGGTTTTGATCTGTTGTACTGCCAATGTGCCAGTAACCCCATTGATACAAGTAATCAGGAAAGTTGTTTGAGCAACCAGGGGGGTAGCTTGTTCATTTATTGTCTCTGTGAGTTGGGAGAGGGTTTGCACCTTGTGTTCTAGAGTGTCTTGCTGATCTGCCACATAATTAGTTACTGCCGCTAAGTGGTCCAAGGCAAGACCACAGTTGACACAAGATTGGTCTTCTAGCCCTGGGCAACACCCATAGTCATGGAGGGTAGGAGTACCACAGGCTTCAGCCTCCCTTTTGCCATCAGATTCAGAGGAAAAGTCATCAGGGTCAGAGAGACGTTGTCTCAGATACTCAATCTTGCCTTGCAAAGTGGCTACTAGGTCAGTTAGCATGGCAATGCAAGGATCAGGTGTAGGTTTGACAGGCAGGGGATGCAGGGCAGAGGCTTGACATCAAGTAGTGGCTTTGTGTTCAGTTATAGCTTCCCATACCTTTGCTTCAAAAGCAGACAGGGTATCAACCAAAGGAGTTGGCAGAGTCATTTCAATAGAGGCCACACTATCACCAAAATAGATTTGAACCTGACTCAGGGTGTTCCTCAAAGCAGCCTTGTCCAAGCCATACTGTAGGTGCAGATTTTGACCCCACATATTGACGTGGGTCCCAACCAACTTTAGCTGGGTTTTAACATGTTCTCAAAACTGATTGAGTTCAGCAACTAGAGTCTTAAAATCTTGACAATATTTTAAGAGGGTCAACTCTATCTGCCTACGCCAAGTAGCTTGGTGGTCATCCAGTTCACAAAGTTGATCCTTAATGTACCCAGGGAGTAAGGAGCAAAGAGAGTTTAGTAACAAGGTCAGATACTTTTGTGAAGCTATCAAGTTGCTCTGGTTATCCAAAATGCACACAAATAGGCTATGGGATCATTCTTGATAGGCCATATTCTGTGCATGGTTGTTAGAAACAGCGGTGGCTATGGCAGTCAAGAGCTGGTTTTGAGATCCCAACATCAATCAATGATGGACCAGCGCAGGTTGGATAAATTGGTTAACTAACACACCAATAGTTTCCATCAATTCCATCAGCACAGGGTAAGGCAAAAATTCAAGAGGAAGGAATATGATTCTTTGGAAGCATACCCGGGACAGGGGCCAGGGATAGATTGCATTGCCACAGCGCCTGTGTGGAGGAGAGAGCAGGCAGCGGCATAAGCTTGCTTGTAGTCAAGTGAGAAAGCTGGAAGGGGGCCTAAGAGGGTCCAGGGAACAGCACCATTACCATAGGATTTGAGGGGGTATTGGTGATATCTTTTTCTAGAGGGGGACTAGAAACTTTAGGTAGCTCAGGTACTTCAGAAACAAAGGAGGAAGTACCAGAGAATGTGCAGGGAAACAGAATAATCAAATGGCTGACATCCCCTGTAGTGAGCACCATTTTATTGTGTTTGGCTCCTGGGGACAACATCCAGGAGGACACAGCAAAAAACTTTTATAAAAAATGTTTGAGGTTCAAAGATAGCCTTAGGTTAGCCTTCAGGGCAAAATTAAGGGCATTTACCTTAATTTCCTGGAATACAAGATGAGGACTTCCTTTTGGCAAAAAGGAAAGGAAAAATCTTGAAGAATATTAAAGCCAACACAAATGTGGATAAACTTGTCTTTTTTAGGAGAAATGATTCTACTTAAATAGTAGACAAGGGACAATGATCACTCATTAGGTAGACAGAGTGGCAGAGGGGGTCATGTTGGGGTGAGGTCATACCAGGATTGGAAAAGGGAAGGTATGGTATTCTGGAATAGGAGAATATTGGTACAGACCCATTTACAGAAGGCAAGGAATTCCCAAACTTGAAAGCAAACCATTCAAATCTTTGCTTATATCATTATTCAAAGGCCATATTAAAATAGCATTAATGGCGCAATTTCCAACAGTGCTTTTGGTACACTCTCCTTTGAGGTTGATCTTGTGTTGTATACTGTGATCAGGTAGTAAGCCTGGTAAGGCTTCCTGGAAAACAGAGGGAAATTCACTGACTAGTTGCTCTTGGATGTAGTCTTCCTCATGTCTGGTTTCTGTATTTTTGAAATCAATAACCTTGTACGTGCAGGTGTTCCAATTGATTTTGCTAGGATCAGTTTACTCTTCTGTTTCTGTGATTTTTACAAGCATGTGGTCTCTCATAAGTGTGTCAAGATAAGTTGGGTAAACATGTTGGTGTATTTTGCCTTGTTGAATGGTGTGGGTAGCACTATCTCAGTTAATATGAGGTTTCTTTTTCTCATCCAATCTAAGCCAAGTATAATGTTTTATTTGTGGATTAGTGTAATAGGGCCGCTAAGTGTAGTCTACACATCTCCAATTTGGGCGCAAAAAGGTTTTGCTTCCTAGTAACTGGTGAACTTCTATTATCTGCCATGACAACTCTCTTGATGTTGCTTGGACTGTGGGTAGCTTCATGAGGTTGGCAAATTTCTCGTCAATGAGGGATTGGTCCTCTCCAGTGTCAAATAGTGCTGTGTCTTGGTATCTGCAAAAACAGAAAGGATAAGTGAGGAGTTTATTTTCAGTTTGGTTGGCAAACATTAGAGGATTGTTGGAGGGTACTTGGATCATGGTAATTTAGTCCACGTCTTGGTCCCTGCACAAGTCTTGTGAATTGGGGGAGGGCAGCTCACCTAAGCACTCCCCTGAGCTTTTCCCTCCTTGTTGGTATCTTCAGTGCTGGCCTGGTTGGCTTGTGCAGTGTGATTTCTGTTTCAAGGATGGGTGTGGTTGTCTCAGTTGTTCTGTTTATTGGGTCAAGGATCCTTTCTTGCTGTGGTGCTATCCTTCCGTTTGTTTGTTGCATGTAAATTGTCCAATTTCTAAGCTGTGTGCTTTCCTTCCAAGAACACATCCTTGAGGTTCTTGCAGTGGATCATGTCAAACTGGCGTCTAATGTGTGTGGGAGGCCATTGTGGAAGTCTAATTGTGGTCCAGGCTCATCAAAGTTAATGGTGTTGGGAGCTTGGTCACATAAGTCTTCATATGCTGTGATGTAATCCTCAATTATTCCTGTCATTTTACAGTAGTTTTAAAAGCTATCGCAACAATCAAAAATACCTCAGATTTAAAAAAAATGATTTTAGATTCAAACAAAATCCAACTATCAGGTTAAAATATACACTCTGTTAACAGGGATTTTTGGCGTTAATGGGCAAAATGGGTCAACACAGCAAAGAAGTGCTCACGTGCAAAGCAAAACTATTCAAAATACAATCCAAAATACATTGATTCACAAACAAAATGGTGTGAGTTGACTTTTGGTGTACATATGTCTACTATGTGAATTGGTGAAAAAATACACCCAAGCGTGGTGTGTTAAAACTCAATCCAAAAACAAAACACAATAGAAACTCACTATGTAAACAAAACCACTCAAGTGTTGTGTGCAATGGATTGTAATCAAGAATGATACCAAGGTATCTAAAATAGGGCATGCAATCTGAAACACAAATTTTAAAAATATTGTTTTGGGTGCTTAATTTGGCATAAATTCTGGGAAAATGGGTGGAAATTATGCTGGGTATTCTAAAATTCTCACAGTAGGTTCCATAATGCTGGGTATTGTCCGTCCAAGCAAGAAGGCTTGAAAAGCCAAGAAACCTGTATTGAAATTGACCAAGTTAACAGATATGAACCAAACGGTCAATGAAAATGGATCACAGCTGCTCTGGTCTGCCAGCTGAAACCAGCTCCCCCTTTCAAACTGATGTTGATAAATTGACGTAATTTGAGGGTCACCTGATACAAGCTTGTTAATTGGCAGGGTTGTCAGAAACTGGTCATTCAAGGGTTCTTTGCAACCTGGACCAGATACTTGCTGAACAATGTGGAAGGAATAGGAGGTCAAGATTCAGGTGGTATTGCTTAGTCAATTTTTGATATATATTGAATCATTTTCCCTGTTTTAACTCTAAGAGTTGAGTCCTCCTAAATTTACTCAATAAAAATCATTTATCCCAAGTTCTAATTTACATTTTAAAAATGCATCCTGTGATCAGGTTGTTGCGGTATACTCCGTACAATCTGATTTTGACCCAAATCATTTCTGGAAGATGGGGCCCTGCAGTTGGAACTTTGTTGTTGGTGCCGCCCAATGTCAATTTCATACCAGCTGATCTTGGAGCTCCCCCTATTCTGGAAACTGAAAATCATGTTACTTCTCAATGCCCAGAATTTTACGCTGAAGATGCATTGATGCTTTCTCAGGTTATTTATCCTGGATTACTTTGGTTAGGATTAATTGTTCTGTTTAATCCTGGTATTACAATTGGAAATTTCACAAAAAGATATCTGAAACTGTGTTGGTGGTTAATCATTAATCCTATGTAGATTTGGGTGGTAATTCCCCATCACTTAGAAATGGCTTCATACTATCCTGCAATTTCTGTCACAAAAATGGGCGTTGTAAAACCAAAAACAACTAATTAAGAAATAAAAAATCTATAATTGGGATATCAGGGGGGATATTAATCATATATCCATATTCAGATAAAAGCAAAAATTAAAATTAGGGAGTAACTTAATTAAAATTTATTTAGTATTTTATTAAATTCTCAAAATGGAAGGAACACAACAACAGAGTACCAATGCACTCATTGTACGCCGCAGTTGTGAAAGCCCCCACAGATCAAAGAACAGAGTTAGTGCAACCTAAGTGCCTACTCAGGAAGGAGATGGGAGAGGAGAGTTCAATAGTGACGCTGCACTGACACAGCTGGTTCACGGAGCACAAGCTGCTAGGGTACAGAGCATCAACCCTTGGGTCCCCAAGCTGACCCAGAAGCCCACCAAGGTTACCACTACCAAAACAGTTAGAAACAAGGAGGTAGAACTTACTTTGTATGTGTTCAACGTTGTGTACTAGCAAGAGTTGGTCCCGTCAGTCATGCTGGAGAAGGTGAAGCCTATACTTACCACTAGCTATGAGCCCTACGTCAGTGATGGCAACCAGGAAGAGGACAAGGAGCCTGAGTTCTACAGAACTGATGAGGAACAACTGGTGTTAAAAAAGGTTGCAGCCTTCTATACCAAGGTTCCTATGCTCTGTGTTGTGCCCAATGCCAATAAGTCAATCCCCACTGCCAAAAAGCCCACCCAGAAGCGCATCCCAATATCAAATGCATCATCCTGCTCAAGCTAATGCAGGAATCTGGTGATTACAAGGCAGCTGCGGCTCTGGTGGAGTGGATCCCAAGTACGCCTCAAAGACCTTCAACAAGTTCATCAATACTGGCTGAGTCCTTGCCGCAGAGAAATCCTTGTGTGTGTCAACCATGCTCACCAAGGAGCACAAATGGGCAATCCACCAGTGGATAGCCCAAGATTGCCATCTTGAACTGGCAAATATACAGGCCATGGTCAAATCTACTTTTGGGGTTGAGGCCTTAATTTCCTTTTACTATCATCTGGTCAAGGGAATGTTCTTTTCCTGGAAAAAGCTTGGGGTATCCCCCTACAATTGTAATAGCCCAGCCAACATTGACTTCTGGAAAAATACGCAGAGGTGTACACTGCCCTCAAAGCCAAGGGGACAGTCAAATTCTATTACATTGACAAATCAGCATTTGCCTTGTTGATGTGCAATGGGTATGGATATGTCCCCAAAGGCTCAAACAATGGAGTATCTCAGTGTGCTGCAGTCCATGCCACAGCCTATTTGATGGTGGCTTTCCTTGGTCCAAAGGGGTTCAAGCTCTATCAAATGATTCTAGGCTCCCACAACAGCTATACCTTCTTGTCATTCTTCTGATTGGTCCAGGAGCACCTGAGGCGCACAAGCCCGGGCTTCACCAATGTAATAGTACTGGACAATGTTGGTCTCCACAAGGTGGCAGATATTCTTGAGGAATTCTCAATGATTGGCACTAGCATTGCAGTGGGCCCCCAGTAATTGGCCACAGCAAATTTGCGCCTTCTCTTTCTCCCCACTTATGCGCCCTTCCTAAATCACATTTGTTGTGTTCTGAGGCACGGCACAGACACACAATGAGGAATTCTAACCTTAGGATTGGATTTGTACTAAGTCTTGGTTAGATGGCAGGAAAGGCTATGCAATTACCTTGTGGACCTGGATGAATAATCTCTACTAGTTGTGGCTAGAAAGAGGCGCTAAAGTACTTGAAGACACAAATATAAAAATGTGAATAGAACTTCATTTTTATTGGTGAATAAGAAATGTAATATATAGTGGTTTGCAATACCACAAAACAATACCAGGACGGTAGGATCACTTGCCACAATCATGAGTGGGGCAAGTGAGCTGTGCAGAGTCAGGAAACCAAACAATTGTATTTCCCAGTTTGGATATAGACTCTTTTTGAGGGGCAAAAGCAAAAGAGAGAGATTTGTCCTCAAAATAACTCATCAAAGGCAAAATCAAAACATGGTGAATGGCGGCATTCACAACACCATCAAGGAAGTCTTTGGGTGGCTCAAGCAAGTTGTCAAGCAAGGGACCCCAACTGGGACCAAGGATCTCTTTGATTTTCTGCAGGCTGTGATACACACCCTCCCAGCTGAGACTGTGGCCAAATTCTATGGCCACATTGATTTGTTCATCCCTGTGTGCCTTGCCAAACAGCCAATCAATTAAAGGCTTAGCTTGTCTGACTTTTTTATATTCTCTAATTTACCATTTAAGATTTATTAATTATCATTTATTATTTAGAAGCTTTAGCCCACAATCACATTCAGCGGGAACATCAATGAAGGTTTGTAATTTATTTATTTTTTATTATTTTTTATTATGGCATCTTAGGTTATCCCAAACACTTGAATCTGGATTACGCAAATATATTTATATCTTTTTTGCCAAATATATATAAAAATGAAATAAAAAAAGTTAAATGTAAATTATACACAATAGAAGTAAATTTTAAAGTAAATATATTCAGGCTTATATGATGACCTTCTCTGGGATTTATTTTGAAAAACTTGTTTGCTAAAATAATAATTATGAAAATGTTGAAACCGCAGGCTCAACCCGCCAGCAAGGTTCCAACCAAGCGGGTTTGTGACCTGCAATCTGATTACCCGGTCACTCAAAGCCAGACTAGGAAGTCAACTCAAATTGCCAAATCAATCAACATGAACAAACAATGATCCCTCACGGTGGATACCTCAATTTGGCGCTTGACTCATTAACAGGATCAAGCCACCCCCTCTTCTATCCAGCTGTGTGATCACCAATCATGTTCCTGTTATCCATTGATTCAAAATAGCTATATAATCACTTTCTCACAATAAAGATTATTATCTATCCTTTAAAATCCTTTTCCTTTGTAACTTTGCTAAAACAGCACAGTTACAACATTGTAGTACAGGTAGGCTCTCCATCCTACCTTATCTTGAAAAATTCCGCCTGTTGTCCGCACACGCCGTGGCCAACAAATCCTCGACAGAATTATGTCTGGCCTCCCGCCCAACTAAACGCTGTATGCTCCTGGTACCAAAATACCTGATGGTTTTGTTCTCTACCAAAACACAGTGATCCTGCTACCCGCCTTCAACGCCCTGTCTGCCCTAGGGTTCTTTCAGGCACCCTCATCAGCGCCACAACCAGCTGAAAAGACCACCATGCCCGCCTATGTTGCACAAAGACCTTGCAGCGCCGCCCTGGAACCCTTTGCAGGGGTCAACAACAACAATGCTGCTGCATGGATCCAGTCAGCCCAAAGAAAGTTGGCTCAGATGGAGTACCCATAGCAGTTTTGGATTGCGGAAATTTCCATATGCCTGACCCATGACGCTGGCACCTGGTGTGACAAATGGCACAAAGAGCACACGGACAAGAGCTGGGATACCTTCAAACAGGACTTCTTGGCAAGGTTTGTGCTCAAGGATACAGCGCTCATGATCATACGCCAAGTAAAGAACCTGACTCAGACAGGCATTGTGAAGGAACTCACCCGCGCCTACAAGGAACTCCGTCTCTGCGCCCCATCCGACATGGCCTTTGACACCCCAGCAACACACCTCATGTACTACAACACTCTCAAGTTGCACGTGATGAGACATGTGAACCTGGACCAAGTTACCAACCTACAAATCCTGTACTGTGAAGCAGAAAAAGCAGAACAAACCTCCAACGCTCTGCACAAGGCACAGACTGGGAAACAAGAGAGACCCAAGGACTCACATTCAAGTGGGCGCTCCTTGCAACCACCTCCTGGAGGTAACGGCAACAACAGCAACCACAAACCCACGGGTTTGAATGAGAATGGGAATGGAAATAATGGCCAATCAAATTGTACCCATTTCCGTGTAACTGCCACCCAAGGCAACCAAGATGAGGGAAAAGCCCGGGGAGAGCACTAAGCGAGCCAAGCTCTCCCCACGCAACTCCTGACTTGCAAAACAATGAATACCAACCCAAGGACGTGGACCAATGCCCAATGATCCAAGTGCCCTCAGAAGACCTGGTACTATACACCATTGCCAGACATCCCAATAAATTGATGTCTTATCATTTCCGCTTTTGCAGTTACACAGGCTCAGCACTACTGGACTCAGGCGCAGATTGAACACTGGTCAACAGCAGCTTTGTGAAAAAACAAGCTGGCCACTAATCCTTTGCGGATTAAAAACGTGGTCCTAGCTGATGAACATCACATTGCCGTGACAAAAGAAACTGCCCCCTTCTCTGTCAAGCTTGAGAACCTCCACTCCACCATCCAAGGTCCTGTCATTGACTTTCCTAAGTTTGACATTGTACTGGGACTAGACTGGTTATGGAGAAACAACCCTCACATGGACTGGGCAACCTCAGTGCTGACCATCAAGCGCAAGGGTTTCAACTACCAGATCTACCCAGACTCTGTAGACCAACTCATATGAGACCACGTCTTTGTACGTATCACGGAGACCTTGGGCGAGAAAAAAGGCTTGAAAGTAATTGACTGGGACTCCTGCCAGTATGAAATCATACACTTCAAGGACCATCAGGACACCTCTACGCCGCAAGATTGCAACATTGTGGCCCATCACCCAGAAATCTTCAAGGAAGTGTTACCTGGGCTAACCCCTGAGAAACACATCCAACACTCTATCCAACTCAGGGGGGCCGTACCCAAGGCACACCCCATCTACAGGCTGACCCCAAACAAGGACAACGCCCTGCGCGCCTATCTCAAGGAAGCACTGGAAAAAGGACTTATCTGCCCCTCACAGTCTCCCTTTGGGGCCGCCGTATTCTTTGTGGCTAAGAAGGACAGTACCTTACGCCTGGTCACAGACTACCGCGCCTTGAACAAAGTCACCATCAAGAATTGTTACCCCTTACCACTAATTGACAATCTCTTTGACGCCTTGGGAGGAGCCTCTGTCTTTTCCAAGATTGACCTAACTGCAGGTTACAATCAGATTTGTATCAGGGAGAAAGACATCCCCAAGACAGCCTTCTGCACCACTTACGGTTCCTACAAATGTGTGGTACTCAACTTTGGCATGACCAATGCCCTGTCCACCTTTGTAACCTTTATGAACAAAGTGTTTGTGCCACACATAGGCAAACATGCTCTTGTGTACCTGGATGATATCATTGTCTACAGCCCCTTGGTGGAACAGCATCACAAGGACCTGGAGGAAGTCTTTGCGACCCTGGCACAACACAAACTGTTGGCCAAGCCCTCTAAATGCCAGTTCTTCCAAGAGCAACTACCCTTCTTGGGGCACATAGTCTCCAAAGAAGGCATCAAACCTGACAGTCAGAAGATACAAGCCATCTGCAAAATGCCACCCCCCAAGGACAAATCAGAACTCTGCACCCTCTTGGGAATGGTGGCCTATGTACAACGCGTCATACCCAACTGCGGCGTCTTGACTGCCCCCTTGTCTGCCATTACAGGCACCAAGTCCAAGTTTGTATGGACCCCCCCAACGTGACCTCTGTTTTAGACGTCTCAAGGAAAAGCTCACAACAGCACCCATCTTGCAATATCCCAAACTAGACAGAGAACACCAGATGAAAACTGACGCTTCAGATGCATCCATTGGGGGAGTACTACAAATTAAGAATAGTTATGGTGATTTCCTGCCTGTAGCCTACAAGTTGCTCAAATTGACAGATGGCAAGTGTTGATACCCAATCCACGACAAAGAACTGTTGGCCATTGTACACTGCATAGTCAAATGGTGCTGTCACCTGGAACGGCAGGAAGAATTCACAGCATTAACCAATCACAAGTCACTCATCTATTTTAAGACACAAGCAAATCTGTCACACCGCCAAGCGCGGTGGATGGAAGTCCTAGAAAGGTTTAACATGCTCATTCAGTATAAACCCAGAGCCAAACTTTCCATGGCAGACACCCTGTCCTGCCTGTACGTCCGCGCTTCTAGGGGAGAGAATGGGCTTGACCCATACTGGCCTCTCCTAGTGCTCCGTACAAAAGACAAAGGGTTCCCCGCAGGCACAACTGACATCATCAAAGAAACGGTCATCAAGAATGAACACCTCTTTGCCAACGTATACGGGACTCTTCACAGAAATATGTCGGATGGCACGACCATTCCCTACATTCCCACGCATCAACAAGTCAATACCATTCTTTGCTATCACAGAGATCTTGGACATACTAAGAGCCAAAATCTATACAAATTCCTGAAACATAAGGCTTGGTGGCCAACCCTATACCGCAATGTCCAGGAAGTGCTTGAACAGTGTGAGGTCTGCAAAAAGTTTGCCAAAAGCAAAACTCCGCCTAAGTCTGTACTCCCCATTCAGACACTACTACCTTTCAAAGTATGGGCTCTGGACATTGTGGGCCTCATGCCAGGAAAGCACAAAAACAAAAAGTACATCATCACTGCCATTGATTTTGCGACAAGGTGGCCAGTAGCCCAAGCAGTGAAAACGCACACCGGTAACAACGTCCAACAATTCATTGGCAAGGAAATAATCAGCAGGTTTAGAAAGCCAGAACTCCTGATAACTGATGGGGGCAAAGAATTGACCTCCAAAAACATCAACATGTACCTTGCCAAAAACGGGGTCAAACACACTGTCACAACACCATACCATCCACAGGCTAATGGACGTGTAAAGCAGCTTAATGGTAGCCTTGTGCAAGCCTAAGCCAAACTCACCGCCAGGAGACCTGAAGACTGGTATAAGCAGCTACCAACTTCATTACTTGTGTGCCAAACCCAAGTGAACAGATCCACCGGGAAAAGCCCGTTTGAACTGGTATACAGCACACAGCCAAATATCATTCAAGCATTGACAGGACCCAAACTGGAAATCCCAAGTCAAGTCCCCCCTTGCTCTGATCCTCAAGTAATAGAGGCCAACAGCAAACAAGCAGCCAAAGAAAAGGAACGCTTACAAAAGACCTTTGTACCCATCTGCCAGAGACATGAAGTCGGGGACAAAGTCTGGGTCATGAATGTTGACAAAAGCAAGCCACAACCCAAAAAAGTAGGACCAGCAATAATCCTAAAGGTAAACAACAATAACACTTACCTTGTGCAGGGGCTCGGGAAACACAAGCAAGACAAGACATTACACCACGACCACCTACAACCTTGCAAAGCAAGACAGATCCAACGGGAAACTGCCCTGCCCCCCACCAAACAACAACTGGTTCAGTATGACGCCCGGGCTCCTGACAACCTTCCTGACAACCTGCCTCCAGAGGAGGCCAACTTTCAGCTGGGGGTGTCAAAATTGCAGGCTCAACCCGCCAGCAAGGTTCCAACCAAGCAGGTTTGTGACCTGCAATCTGATTACCCGGTCACTCAAAGCCAGACTAGGAAGTCAACTCAAATTTCCAAATCAATCAACATAAACAAACAATGATCCCTCACGGTGGATACCTCAATTTGGCGCTTGACTCATTAACAGGATCAAGCCACCCCCTCTTCCATCCAGCCGTGTGATCACCAATCATGTTCCTGTTATCCATTGATTCACAATAGCTATATAATCACTATCTCACAATAAAGATTATTATCTATCTTTTAAAATCCTTTTCCTTTGTAACTTTGCTAAAACAGCACAGTTACAACAAAAATTAATTATTTAAAAAGTAAAATTTAAAAGTGTAGCTTATAATTAGGAAGGAGATTTTTATTGAGTGCGCCTGTAGTGGGTTTGGCAGTATGTACCCACCCCACAATAGAGGTGGTGCACAACCTCCACCACCACACCGTGTACGGTGAATACAACCTTATTAAAGTATTCTTGGCGGCCATTAAAAGGGAGGATAGTGAGGTGGGAATGGAGTAGCAGCTTTTCTGGCAGGGCTGCAACCCCGTAGATGCCAGCCAGGACCAGGGCGTCCTGGATAACATGGTCAACTGAGTTGTAACCTGGGGGGACTGTGATGATCCACATGTGAATAGTTTTGCAAGCAAGGGTTGATTTGGCTTCAAATAAAGACTCTGCTAAAGAGGGACAATGTGTGGTTAGCTGATGACGCTGTGAGCCTAGTAGGTAACAAAGGGCTACTAGGATAAGTAAGGCCTGGCTAGTAGGAAACAAATGGCTACTAGGGGTAAGTAAGGCCTGGCTGATAGGTAACAAAGGACTACCAGAGGCAGATGTTGCCTCCACCCAGCAGAAGATATTGGCTGCTTTGGGCTATAGTACTTCACCAAGCAGGTAACTGTGGCTGCAAAAGGGTGAGGACTGAGATAGCAAGCAGGGAACTTTGTCTGTCTGGGGAGGAGAAGGTTTTGGACCCCTGGCAGGTAATGCGGGCTGCCAGGGAGGGGAAGAGCATTGAGGACTTTACATACCCTGATACACTTACAGGAGGTCTGTGAGCAAGCATCCTACCTAACAGACTGGTAGGGTGTCCTTGTTTATGCCCCCATGAGAGCTTTTGGGAAGAACCCAGAGTGAGCATTGGAGGGTATGGATTTGCTTGGAGATGTCATCAAGGCGGCTTGCTTGGGGAAGCAAGCTGCAGAACTTGGTGTGATCAGGCCTCTGGGAAGTAGAGCTTATTACTCTGCAACTGAAAGCTCAGACTTAATCACCTGGGTGATTAAGAATAACAACATAGGCTTTAGAATCTATGGTTGGATGGCCTAAGTGGAATGCCTCTTGTGAGGGCCCAGTCAAACGCCAGTTGAATGTAGACTCATGCCTGGGTCTACGAGTTCTGGTAATGGGGACTGAGATAAAGAACCAAGGTGGTTCACGGAATTAACAGAGAAGACTAGTGAGAGGGACTGTTTGATCACATTGAAGGCTAGTTGAAGGACTGTTGGTTCATATTGAAGTTTGGAACCAATATGGTTCATTGTGCAGATGGAACTAAGGAGGTTCCTAGTGAAGATTTGTCAAGGGACTAGTTGAGGGACTAGTTGAGGATAAGCCAAAAGACTGCAAAATCATGGTACAGGACTAGCTGATCATGATGCAGGCTGGCCAAAGGACCAGAAGATTATGATGCAGGACTAGCTGATCATGATGCAGGTTGGCCAAAAGACCAGAGGATTATGATCCAGGTTGGCCAAAGGACCAGAGGATTATGTTTCAGGAGTAGCCAGAGGACTGATGAAGTTAATGGAATGATAACAGGTTAGCTGAGGAGCTAAGAAGATGTGAGTGCAGGACCAGGAGATAACCTGAAGGGACTAGCCAGACTGGATGCAGAGGCTGGAAGAGCTGATTTTAGTGTCTTTTGAGAGAAAAATGGATATAAAAATAAGCAGTTAAATAATAATTAAATACTGCCTGAATATGATTAAAAAGGATTAAATATCATTTAAGTAAAAAAGAAAGAGAAGAAAAAATGGCCTACAGTGTGTTGAAACTGTAAATTTATTAAAAGAGAATTGAGTAAGAAGGGAGCCAGAAAGAGGCCGGAAATGGGACAGAGAAACTGTGAAGGCAAAAGAGCAAATTTTTCCAAGAACAACTAGGAGAGGCAAAAGGACAAGCAGCAAGCGGTTCAGAGTTGCAAAACGTTGAGAACACATGGGGAAACACGGAGAAACGTTATAAAATCAAGGGGTCAAAATTTGCCTAAGTAAAACATATACAGAAGCACTTGAGATCCGTTGGGGAAACGTGACAGGAATCACGGTGAAACTGTTTGAAACGTGTAACAGTTGTTTACCTGGAGCAAGACAGCCTCGTGTTCAAACCAGGGTCAAGAGCAAGTCATCTGGGGAAACCTTTTTGGAAAACCTGTTGAATCAAGGTGTATGATTGGCTGCAAGCCAAAGTCTATTTGATCAGTGTTTTGAGGGCTTTAACTCAAGAGTTAGAGCCTAAAAAATGAGGAGCAGAAGCAGAAAATTCAGGGCTTTCATTGGGTGAAGTAAGTTTTGAAGTTTAATATATTGTATAGATAGAGAAACAGGATAGTTTAAGCTCTTGAAAACCAGAGTTCTAAGAGAGGTTTTTGGTCTAAAACAAGGAGCTATAAAAGGGGGAGCTATCTGAGACTCTTCAGGGACTGGATCAAGTGGATTACAAAGGCCAAAAAGACTACAGAAGGAGTTAAGGACCAAGACCAAGGTGCAGAAGCCCAAGATAAAGGAGCCTAAGCTGGAACAGACTTCAGGAGCCCAAGACCAAGTGCAAGGAGTCCAAGAGATTGTTGGAGGACTCCCAGTATTGGCAAACCCATATTGTTTCCCTTACTCAGGCACCCTATCAGAAGGTTTCTAAGGGGATCTTCCTTCTGACCACAAATAAAGGCCTATTATGACCCCTGCCCAAATTTCCAGTGATTAGAATATAAACCCAATGAGTGAAACACCCCATATCTTCTACCCTAGTCAAGGGGAAGAGAATACCTATTGTCAAAGTTGTAGGAGATTTTCCACTAGTAAGTCTTCCCAGGAGGAGTGGGAGTGATTGACAAGGCATCTGGAAATGATAGATAGGGGAAGAGAGTTCATAGGGAATGGATTTACCAGGTTGTTACAAGAATGGTATAGACCTACAGCAGGGTTAGCCCCCACTGAAGTGCAGGTGCATGGTGGAGATGCTTGCCTGGTGATTGGAAAGGCGCTGGAAGAGTTTGCAGTTATACAGGCTAAGTTAAGTACAAGCTTTTAACTAACCCTTCACCACTGTTGGAGAATGACAACTCCTCCAAGCCAGTCCCTGGCTATAACCCAGGACACACTTTGGGGACTGGTGACCAGGAGCCCCACAGGGACCGTCTTCCCATCCAGGGAGAGCCTGTCCTCTTCAATCCTGAGAAGGACCCCATCCAGGTCCTCTACAGACGCGCTCATCCCAAAAATAGAACAGGAACCCCAGGTAAACCATCAGATGAAGCCTTTGCCCAGCAAAGGCTTCAGTCAACTCACACAATTTATTAAACACAGCACTAATCTTCTTCTTGTGCTTTGTCTTGGCAAATGTGAGCTCCATCACTGGAGGGACCTCCGTCTTGTTGGCACTCCAGGCCAGCCCAAAGTCAGCAATGAGGATTTTGGTCTTCTTCACGGCTGTTGCATCTGCAACAGCCAGTTTTCCTACTGCGCTCCTGAAGTTCTCCAGTAGGTAAGAGAGTGTATGCTCCACTGGGAAGCAGAAGCAAGCAGCTGCATGGGCCTGGCCCATCTCTGGTATATTCTTGAATGGGAGCGCCACCAGGACGTCTCAAACAAGCTCAATGGAGTTTACACAGTAAACTCCACTGAGGTTAACTGGGTCCAGGCGGACCAGTTGGGCATCCTTGTAGGCAGTAACTGCCCACTTGGATGCCCCCTCAATTTTTGAAAGCCCAGCCAATGCCTCCCATGACATCAAAAAGGTACCATGAATGCGGTCCTCCAGCTTGCACAAAACAAGGGGGGACAGAAACTTTTGCTTGCCACATGATTGGCATAGTTTGCATAGAATTTGGCAGGGACAAAGGGGACCAGGACCCGGCGGAGTTCATTGTCTATGTTTTCTAAAAAAAGGTAAGTATTTAGAAATTTTTATTAATCTTATTTTTTATGTTACCTTTGCAGGTTTCCTCCTTGCCTGCGGCTTCAGCAGGCTTTGCCATTCTCTGCACAAGCAATTGCGCCGGCAATTTGGTGTCCTTGGTTCTTGCGTGCTTTGCAGGTTTGAGGTGGGCATACATCTCAGGGTCATTGACCCAGACAGACGGCGCAGAGAGGGCAAAGGACTTGAATTTGAGGCCTTCTACCACAGTTTTCTGGACATTTAATATATGTTCAATGGTTGTTTCAGATGTGTCTGGCATCTTGGCCATGAGTGCCTTGGTGGACACCTTTTCAATTTTGTCCCCTGTAAGGACAGTGGCCTTCACTTTTGCCTTGACCTTGCATTCAATATATTTAAATTTGGCAATTGCCGAGTTGAGGTCTTTGAGTAGTTTTCAAATTCTCTCATATGATTTTTTATAACCTTTCCATATGTTTTTATAGCTTTCACCCCAATAAAATCTGTGTTATTCTGATATTTTTGCCTCTTTGTTTATCCTTGTTTGTTTTCCCATTTACTACAACATCCCATCTTTTACTCATTGTATATATATATTTTACAATTAACTCAATATGTGTTGTTTGCTTTGTGTTGGCATTGTTTCCTTAATTGCCATATTATTTTTGGCTCTTTACACAGCCCCTTGTGAAAATATTAACAACAATTTGGTGGTTGTCAAAATTTGAATTAGAAAATTATAGGTTAATTGTGTTTAAATAAAGTTGTTACTGATCTGAATTCAAAACCTTAATGATAAACTTTAAGCCAATCAGGAGCTGAGTGATTATTGTGACATAAAGGGTCATTCAATAATTCTTTGGTGCATGTGCGCTAATTAATATGATTGACAGGTTGTTTTGCCATTGTGCACCATTGCTGCTGTGGCAAGTTGTTGGTGGAATAGTGCCCAATCAGCTGATGGGTTAGCACTAGTCCACCAACAACTCGCCACAGCAGCAATGGTGCATAATGGCAAAACAACCAGCCAATCATATTAATTAGTGCACATGCACCAAAGAAATTATTGAATGATCCTTTATGTCACAAAAATCACTCAGCTCCTGATTGGCTTAAAGTTTATCATTAAGGTTTTGAATTCAGATCAGTAACAACTTTATTTAAAAACAATTAACCTATAATTTTCTAATTCAAATTAATCTGATCACCAAATTGTTGTTAATATTTTCATAAGGGGCTGTATAAAGAGCTAAAAATAACTGTGTTCTGGATCTAGATACACAGAATAGTAAATATACAATTTTATAGAAAAAAACTGAACATAAAGAATAAAACCAATTATAAACAAAGAGATTATGAACAAATAAAATTCAAAATAAAGATAATATAAATAGAAAAAAAATGGCAACAGGGGGTTTATTGAGGCGGGGAAGAGTGATGCCTAGTAGGCAGAATAGTGTGGGAATGAAGACGTAGAGGCAGTGCTGTCCTGGGGGGTCTGGGATTGGTTGGGTGAGGCTGGAAGGTGGGGGGTGGCAGGGATAGGGGTAGAAGGATTGCATGTTGTTGTGAATGCCGCTATTCACCATGTTTTGATTTTGCCTTTGGTGGGCCATTTTGAAGAAAAATCCCTTGCTTTTGCCTTTGCCTCTCAAAATGAGTTGATGACTGAATCAGGAAATACAATTGTTTGGTTTCTTGACTCTGCGCAACTCACTTGCCCCACTTATGCTTGTGGCAAGTGATCCTATTGTCCTGGTAGTGTTTTGTGGTATTCTCAACCACTATATATTCCATTTCATATTCACCAATAAAATGAAGTTCTATACACATTTTCTCTTTGTGTCTTCCAGTACTTCTGCACCTCTCTCTAGCCACAACTAGGGGAGATTATTCTTCCAGGGACGCAAGGTAATTGCATAGCCTTCCCTGTCATCTAACCAAGACTTAGTATGAATCCAATCCTAAGGTTAGGATTTCCCGTTGTGTGTCTGTGCCGCACCTCAGAACACAACATTGTTGTTCTAAGTAGCAACACCATTTGACCAGGAAGTACATGATTGCCAATAGCTCTTTGTCATGTATGGGATACCGGCACTTGCCATCCGTCAACTTGCGTGACTCATAGGCCACAGGTAGGAAATCACCATCATTGTTTTTGATTTGTAGTACCCCTCCAATGGATTTGTCAGAAGGTCTGTTTTCATTTGATATTACCCATCATGTTTGGGGTATTGAAGGATGGGTGTTGTTGTGAGTTTCTCTTTGTTGGGAATTTTGACCAAGCAATGATGCCAATTATGACAGAGCCCACGGATTGGGATTGCTACAACCAAATCCATAAATTAGTAGTACAAAATACAATGATACTAATTATGACAGAGCTTGCAGACATGAATTGCAGCTACCAAACAATATAAATTGGTAGTACAAGCTATATGCAAATTGGATCAGCAGTAGTCTGCTGACCTGAGCCTTAAACTAGCCAATGATAAGCGCTGCTGCGGTACTTAATGAATACACAAAGCGCTGCGGCGCCGCCTAGCAATTGGATTAGGCCCAAAGCGCCAAACTACCTTTACGTCAAGTGCCGCCGCGCCAACTGAAAATTATTGCAAGCGCCACAGCACCGCTTTACTTTTACATTGAGCGCCAAGGTGCTGGGTTTGATTCCCCATAATCTCAAATTCCCATAATTGTCACATTAATAAGCATCAAGCTTATAGATGCCAAGGAAGCAGGAAGTGATCCTGAAGTAACTAAATTATTTCACGCCAGCAAGGATCACCTGTGCTGGGTGAAGATGAAGATATTCTATTGGTTGACGTGCAAGAAGCGCCAAACCTAGATTAATAATTATCAAAATTAGGGGGCGTGCTAGAATGTCCTAGAAGACATTGCTAGCAGCCCAGAGAACGCCCTGGTAGAAGGTATAAGAAGAATTAAAAATTAACAATAAAAGAAATCTTTGAACCATCTTTATTTTATCTTTAATCTGGTTGACCTTTATCCTAATCCTTAAGTACTTCTGCGCAATCAGAAGCCATTGCTGGGCAATAATCATGGTTCCATTCAATCCTGGCTCTTCTGATACAATACCACTCATATCCTCACATATGACTGTATTCTGGCAAATGTCCTATGCCCTATAATCTCTAATAATTGTGGCGCTGTAATGCAAAAAAGCGTGACAATAGTCATGAGGCTTATCTGAGTAATGCCCCTCTTAAGTCACAAGGCTTACTCAAGTTGTGTTCTGCTTAGGATCTGGATTGTGTGATTCCTGTAATAGATGGTCAAATGATAGTGGTGCCACTGACTTAATGATTAGTTGGTGAGCCATTTGGTGACTCATTTGGTGAACTACTTGGGGCGTTAATTCCCCAATAGGGAGTAATCAAAGATGTTGCAACACTTGCAACAAATAAAAGGTCTCAAATAAACATGATTCATTCAAATTCATTATTGGTACAGACAAAAAGCTAAAAAATACTATACATATGTGAATACTAAGCTAACCTCGATGTTCACTAGCTTATTTTAAAGCCACAAATAGGCTCTATATCTTGATAGGTCTTCTAAAAGCATATATAATTTTTAAATTGTATTTTTTGCTAAACTTAATATTAATACTCCACTTATTTAGATTTATAATTTTATATTTATGCTTAGATATGAATTCATATAAAAATATACATTGATTTAAAATAGTTAATAAGTCTTTTTAAAAAAACAGATGTTTAATAATCTCAGCCTAAAAGTTCAAAAATATTATTGAATGATATTTTAAACCAAATTTCAATCTGTCCTTGGACAAGGAACTACCTAGTCTCAAATAAAGCCAAACTCATAAAACTTGCCCTTTCTCTTGTTGGTCTATACCTTGGTATTTTTTCTTATTCTACACAACCACCGCTTAAGGTAAGCGTAAGATACCATGTCAGAATCCTCTTATTTCCCAAAGCTACAGTTCTGCTCAGGAATAAGAAAAGCTCTTAATGGACCCCTGTGACACCTTGGACAAAGCAACCACTTAGTTCCTTTAGAAACTAACATTTCTTTTCAAAATCACTGTAATTGAACAGAATGTAGACCATACTAAGTATAGATTGATCCATGTGGTGGCGACAAACAAACAGGAATCATTTAGCATCCGGTTCTGCTGGATCCACCTTAAATAGAGCCAAGCAAGCAAATAAATTCTAAAGTAAGTTAAATATAGGCTCGAATCCACTGACTCGAGATTATAAATTTGAAAAGTCCCACAAAGAGCTGTTTGAGATAACTGGGTCGGTAGATTGTTTTGAACAATTAAGAAAAATCAGCTTGGAGCGCAGGCTAGATCTGTTCTTCGTAAGCGCCATTGTGTTTGATTAATTGCTCGTCTCACCCACCGAAGGTATTTTCGAGCACTTAAAGCCTAGGTTGCGCAAGGTTTCAGGGGCGCTGAGCATATCCACTGATGAAAAGACGTGAGAAGAGCGAGGTTGGCAATCTCTTTTATTCCCAGTGAGCTGTGGTTATTTTTAATACACATTTAAATGAAAATTTCTAAAATTAAGAAGTCTTTTCAATTGTAGCCATTCTGCGTTATGGCGATTGTCTTGCTTGCTACGTAAAAGGGATTTGTAATTTTAGCACTTCTTTCAAAGCTATTTTGACGCTGTTTGATGGTTACAATAATCCGGATTTCAATAAGAAAAATATGGATAACTTTCTAATATTTAATGACTAGGTGGTTGCCCTGTCCAAGGACAGGATTAAAGTTGAATTTAATAAATAAATTAAATATATTTTATTGCATTTTTAGGCTTGGATTACTTATCACATGTTTAATTAAATTTTTATTTAATTGCTTTATTAAAAGGTAATTTCAATTATATTTATTTAAATTTAAAATTTTATATTCTAGGTTTAAATAAAAACTAAACCTAAATAAGTATAGTATCACTATTAAGTTTAGTAAAGCTAAACAAATTGTTTTAAAATTTAGTACTTGTTTTTTAAAATCCCTTCAAAATGTAGAGCTGATCTACAGCTTTTAAATAAGCTATTGGACGTCAAAATCGGCTTAGTATTAAATGAGATACATTGATTTTAGTTTTTTAGTGTGTATTAAAAGTAAATTTAGATAATATCAAATCGAGTCTGAGCCTTTGATTATGATATGAACCCGATTCCAGCACTTAACTATATATTTCAGCATCTAGAGCAGCTAGAGCTATCATGTTTGGTACCATTTTGATCGGAATCATCTGAAAAATTGATCTACATTGTTGCGGTGAACGCATTCGAGCGACCGTTATTCGAAATCCCCAAATTTCCCCTTTAAATAGTGAACCATGCAAATAAACCTTTATCTCTTGGTTGATTAATTATTACCAATTTTACATATTTGTTGTTCACCACAACAAAATTTTGGAGGTCATTCTTTCACCAAACTTGTATTGCTGTTTTTGTTGTTGCCTGTGTGCCTGTTGTTGTCGCGATGTCTGCTTCTGCACCCCCCATTTCTGCTGTTGACTCCCCTGCTCGGGCCCCTGTTGTCTCTACTCTTGCTGTTCCCCCCATTACCCCTTCTGTTGGTGACCCCTTGTCTAAGTTCTTGGTTGCTTAGCAACTTCCTTGCTTTGAAGAGAATGGGTATACAGCTTGGCTGTATACTTTTGAGGATTATGCTGAACAATTCAAGCTCTCTGATGAGGACCGCCTCCATGAAGTCAGCTGTTTCCTCCTAGGCGAAGCCCGTGTTTGGCACCAAGATGTCCAGGTCTCCACCTGGGCCAACTGGAAAGCCCAAGCTGAGCTCCACTTTGCTGAACATGAACCTGATGCTATTCACCAGTTGGGCCTGTTGAAGATGGTGCACTTCAAATCCTTACGCGAATTTTTGAATACATTCCAAAAAACCGCTAACAAGGCTTTGAAGCAACACCTCAAAACCAATAGTTCCTCTGACTGCAAGACCACTGTTGAGAATTTCCACAGCCTCGTCTCCATCCGCGCATTTGTGAATGCCCTTACCCACTCCTACTCTGCCATGGTTCAGGCAGCTAAACCCAGTTTGTTGGAGGAAGCAATTACCTTGGTCTGTGACAAGTATGACATTTGGGTAGAACAAGCCACAGATGAGCACGCCAAGGAAAATTCTGAATGGAATCCCTTTGCACCAGTTTGCAAACAAAATAAATCTGAGGAAATTGCCCAAGAAGTTAAGGCCCACCCAGAGGACTTGAACCGCCGCTTTAATGCCATGTTCATGGCGCAGGAACAAGGACGCCAACCCAACCCCAATCCCCCCACACCTTCCAAAGAGATTGTAACCGCCTGTATAACCCCTGTTGCTACAATTGCTCTGAGGTGGGGCACATCTATAAGGACTGCACCACGCCCTGCTCTATCTGTAAGGAGCCCTCCCACTCTAATTTCATCTGTGAGTTTAACCCCATTAACTATGACCGCAAACCTCAAGGGTTGATGATGGCTGAACAAAACCTTGAAGCAGGGAAACATGCCCTTTCCTCCTCTGCCACCTCTCAGCCTTTGAATAAAAAATCAAACATTGAGTACATTGTTGACCCTGATGGCCCCAGTTTCCCATTTACTTTAATCCGCAAATGCCAAGTTTGCACCCGAGGCCCCCTCCCCAGGTTGCAAACTCACCCCCCACTCACCCATGAAGCGTACGGACCAAGAGAACGTGCCATCCCCATCTGCGTTCCTTCCCCACATCCATGATGAAACTGTTGAGGATTTGGAAAACCCCAGCAACCCAGATCCACCCCGCAAGCCACCTTCCTCTCCCTTGCCACCCCACATGTACGGGTGCAACAGCAAGTGGAACCCTTGCCATCCTAATAGATTTGTTAGCTTAGTAAATGAGGATGTAGAAAAAACAAAGATCATTACCTGTGCTTACCTGATCTCAACAAATACCTTCCGTTCAAGGACAACCCACATTACAACATTGTAACCGTGGAGTCCGTCCCCAAATCCCCGCACACTGACAGTGGTTTTCTAGACTTACCTTCTGGAACATCCTCCCTGGAGGCGTCCCCTGCAGGCGCAGCAGCCTGGGGACACAGGACCACCAACTAGGAAGGCAAGGAAGGAGGCCCAATGGCTTCCAGGAGCCACCATTGCAGCCACCCTGGCCAAATGGGCCCTGCAATGGTGTCCCGGGTAAATTCCCCTGAGTTGGGGCCAATCAGGTTCCTTAGTACAGCTGAAGGGGACAGGCAGGGCTTATCAGCAGTCTCTGCTGATTTGGGCAAGCCAATCAGATCTGGTGGTGGCAACAAATTTGATGTGTTTTTGGCATTGTACAATGTTGATGTTAGCAACCACTTAATCATCTCGTGGGCCCACCAGGATGCCAAGGGACCAGCTGCATTGTCCAACCCTCACAATTTGAACCAACCAATCAAATTGCACGCCTTTCAGGATGCCAGGGAACAGCACACATTGTACAATCCATGCAATTTAGCCCAGCCAATCAACTCCTCCAGCGCTACATGCAATTCTATGCATATGGCTCCAAGTGAGTCTTCCAATTTACACAAGCCAATCACACCTGCCAATGCTATGAATGTTGACTCAGCCAAAAGGCTGACAAATAATTGCAATTTAAACAAGCCAATCACACCCGGCAATGCTATGGAAGATGACTCAGCCAATATGTTGACAAATAATTGCAATTTAAACGGGCCAATCACACACAACAACACTATGAAAACTGACTCACCCAATGCGTCATACATGAATTGGACAACCTGCTTCTGAATCTGAGCTTTAAGTGAACTCCCATATCAATGTTTGCAATCAGGATGAAAATAGTCAGCCTACCACAATAACTATTGACACCAACTACAAACCTGCGTTCAAGCAAATCTTTGATCCCAAAACCTCTACCATTGCTGCCTTCCTGACAATT